>JXSR01S014188.1:15521-31677 GCA_000969725.1 Ophiothrix spiculata | reverse complement strand
GGGAACTGCACTAGTTCTGTAAATGGTAATCAAAATATTATTGGACCAACTGACAATTGGACTAAATGAGTATGGACTAAATGGTATTCAAAATTTTATTGGACCAAGTGGTCATTGGACTAAATGATGTTGGACTAAATGATAATCAAATTTTTATTGGACCAAGTGGTGATGGACTAAATGGGTTTTGGACCACCTGGCCATGAGTGGACCTAGTGAGTTTGGACCAAATGACATTGGACTAAGTGGTATTGGACTAAATGGGTTTGGACTAATTGGTGTACAACCTTGCAGCCCAGGTTTGATTGGTTTGATTCCCCGCCAGATCAAGGTTGCAAGTGAATTTGGTTGTCGATCCATACTCACCCTCGCAGTTTTTTTTTTTTTTTTTTAGTACTTCAGTTTCCTCCTGTATCTAAAATCAATTTTAGGTCTTTGTGTCCCAGGTTTGATTGGTTTGATTCCCAGCCAGATCAAGGTTGCAAGTGAATTTGGTTGTCGATCCATACTCACCCTCGCAGTTATTTTTGGGATTTTTTGAGTACTTCAGTTTCCTCCTGTATCTAAAATCAATTTTAGGTCTTTGTGTCTATGTATGACTTCTTTTTATGATTATTTTTTTCTTTGATTCTAGCTATGCAGACTTAATTGTCAATAAATGAGCTTGACCATCGCTTTAGTTCCTCGTGAACATACCATTTCATTAATTACTACAATATTTTTAATCACTCAGAATTCACTACAAAACAATATAGATGCAGCAATCATCTGTTTTTGCTCACTCGCCCATGGATGCAAACCAATCAAAAACATTGAAAAATATAAAGTCAATTTGCCTTTATTACAATTAACCAAAAATATGCTTGGCATGTAATTTGTAAACCAAGAAATAGGAAACATTTTATCCTATTTTTAATAGATCCATTTCTTCAACTTCAAAACAGATTGAATTGACGGAAGTGGAAGGAACCTGGTCAGTGCAGCGGTACCTCCTTCGCTTAGCTTCAACGAGTCGCGGGTTCGATTCCCACTCCAAGTGCTGTACAGTGTGTATGTGCAATTTGTGTTCAGTTCATGCTACCTTACGCAAGTTCTTCCCCAGGTCCTCCAATCTTCCCCTGGATTTAAAACTGACTGAAATAAGAACTTGACCCAATGAAATAAGGCCCGAAAAAAGTTGTTTGGTTGTCCTCGACCGACCGACCCTATTTTTTTTAAACTGGAAAAAAGTTTTTACTGTACAAAAGTATACCACGCCCAATTTTCAGATTTCCTTTTTTAAGTTGTTGTTTTCATTTTGTTTCCATTTTAATACTGTTTTTAAACATGTATAAAGAGAATTTTTGGTACGGTAGACTATTTGCATCTTTATAGAGGCCATAATTTGGTGGAAATTCAATTTGGTGTAACTTTGACTTACATTGGGAAAAAAAATCTATTTAAAAAAATCTGCCCGCCCGCACTTGCTCAAAAAAAGTTGTGGAGGACAACCAAACAATTCATTTTTTTTTGGCCTAAGTGTCATCAGAGGCTGTCTTGGGTTATCCTTGCATAAAGTCAAAAAGAATTGTTTTCTATACTTCTTTCTAACCTGCAAATTGTAATAAAAGGCCATTGCTACTGTTATTGTTATTATCATCACCACTGTCATGTCATCATTTTCCCAATCACAGGCATTAGGCAAAAAAAAAATTGTTGTGTTGCCCTCACAGGCCAAAAAACAGGAGGACCGGATGGTCAGATTTTTTTTATTTTTTTTTAGTATTAATGTAAGTATGACCTCCAGATCTTGGGATAAGTGGTACAATTAGGTATTCAAACATGCTACAGAGTTGTTCATCGCTAATCAACAACGATGCATCCATGCGTCTGCGTATTTTTTATCACGCGAGGGTGGCTTTAGCCACCCGAGTGTGATAAAAATACGCCGACGCATTGGATGCAGAGTTGTTGATTAGCGATGAACAACTCTGTAGCATGTTTGAATACCTTTCAACAACGAAAATCTTTATGAAAACGCATGAATTAAATTCTAAATGTTTTCAATTTAACAGATACTAATCTAAATAAAATACTTTGAAGAATCTGAAACAAAATGCTAGTTTTTAAATGATTGTTGCTTTGTCGTTTTCAACTGTTCCCAAGCGCCAGTCTTTGCACGTACTCAAGTTCCCGACGCGCGATGAACAGTGCGCCGATTTATTTGCACTGCGTAAACGCACTTCCGTGTACGCTGTGCCGTGCGTGACGCGCTTATTTGAATATCAACTGTGGATTCATCACTAATCAACAATGGCGCGCTCCCGTATAAGAAGATACGGTGAGTTGTTGAATGCAAAATATGTGAGGTGAGAAGTGTTTTTTGTGCGAAATATATTCATGAAAATTTGACAAATAAATGATTCAAAAAAAAATTGTTGTTTGGTAATATTTATTAAAACTCGTAACTAAAAAGGTAGTACACCTTCCAGTTCCATTTATTTCATTCCAATTCAAGAATTTTGATTTTTTTTTTTAATATACATACAAAAAAGAATGTGATGACTTCTGATCGCTGACCTCTGCACAGAGAGTGCTAGACTTTTACGTATCTGCACGCATACTAGTAGTTTCGCGATCGAGGATTTCAAGTATTACAAGAGACAAGCTAAAAACTAACCTATTTGCAATTTTGTACTACGAATAAGAGGCAGCTCGTCTACTATTCGCAGTACTGCAGATACTGCAATTTTTTTTATTTAATTAGGTAGGTGGCATCGGCATCTTCTTATTCAGTCAGATACTGCGAATTTATTCGATACTGCGAATAGAGTCTTCCAAAACAAAAACATGTCCGTTGAGTCGTCAAAGTATTTACTGCATTTCAAGGCAAAAAACACGTAAATATCAAAAAAATTACAACAAATGTGTACAAAATAAAAAATAAAAATAAAAATGCCGGTCGTAGAATTTCAAAATTTACGACCGGGCGGGTGATGGCAACAGATCAATTTTTTTTTACGCCTTATTATCGAAAAAATAACTATAGCCTTGACAGTCTATCTATATTTTTAAATTTGCACTTTCATGATGGCCAATTATATTTATCTAACATCTTTTTAAAAGCTTTGGAAATTGCATTACAAAGAAATTATATTGGAAATGTCTTATTACTATGAGTGCATCTATTTATAGGTATGTTTTGCTTTGCGCAACCGTAGGACACATAATTTTGTGAGTTCAATGCAAATCTGTGCAACGATTTCAACAGAAAATATAGACTGCCCTAAAAACAACAAAGACAGTCAATGTAATATTGACATCCTAAAGCCAAAAATAACAAGGACTTGTTCTCCTAATGAATAACATTAATATAACTTGCACTTACAAATGCTTCTAAAAATATTTAACTCCATTTAGGTTTGGATTTCAACCAATTTTTTTTACAAGATCCAATGCAAAATTTAAATTTATTTTGATTTATGTGCATGCAATGTATGTTTTTGACTTTTCTATATTGGTTTTAACCAACATTTTCACTCATTTTGAAATTTAAAAAAATTATTATCAAACATACAAATATTAAATCTGTAGCTAAAATTTTTGAATTTTGTCCAATTAACCTTTAACATTAAAGAATTGGTTTACATATAACTCACAGAGATATGTGACTATACACATTATCCACATTGCCTGCTGATAGCAACCTTAAATTTCTGTTTCTTCACTCTCTTTGTAACCAGATTATTTATACAAAATAACCTGCTTAGTGATTTATATAGGCTAGAGATCTTGACTGCCGCCCACCACTACACCTGGCTGAATCTAATTTAGGCAACATGAATACTCGCAGTGAATTTACAATTAAAGAATGATCTGGTAACATTGTCATTGATTATGCGTGTTAAATACTGTCTACAGTAATATGTAACGTTGATTACAAATTGATATCAAAGTTGAAAATGTTGAATGAAACAATTAAGTGACAGTACGGAAAGAATCAAGTGCTGTAAAATACAGAGATGTTAAGTTGTCCACAAAAGTTTTTTACTTTAAATACAGACGACGGTGGCCATGCCTCTTTACTACTATATTTGATCGAGTTACCTTCCGCAGTGCTGCTCGTGTAAATGTTAAAATAGTGCATCGAATAAACTTACAATTACTCAGCTACGAATGGGGTTCATGCCCTGGTTCATGCGTGAACCCCAGTGGATTCAGAATAATACAATAAAGTGTATCACTATAGAAGCACTTTTGTTATTATTTGAATAAAGGTAAAAATATGATTTTTGTAACATTTTCAATATTAATGCGCCAATAGAAAGACACATAAAATGCATCCTAAATTTGCGTTTTAGAAATCCCTAGTGCCTAAATTTACTAGCTTCTACTAAATCACGGCCGCCCCCGCCTATTTTAATACCGATACCGGTACTGAACATGTTTCTGCTTTCTATGCACTTGATATAGTATACCAACTGTAATGCGCTCTCTTAAAAAAAAAAAAACCTCAGCACTTTATTTGGAAAAATTGTGCCAAAACAACAATATTTGTCAATACTTTGGCTGATGTTTCAGATCATGAATGCAAAATTTTGGTTGTGGGTACAGACACAAAGCCTGAGATTTTGACTAACACCCAACTGACGAAGCAAAAAAATCTCATAAGCTATGTGTTTGCACCAAGTTTGCTCTAATATTTGGACTAATATAAGTCATGAAAGTCAGTCACCTTCTTCTAGAATAAGTGAATTGTATAACATATGGATAGACATACTGTAATTACTATGTAGTGACAGGATTAGCATAAGGCCAAAAAAAAAATGTTTGTATGCCCTCTGCGACCGACCCTAAAATGCCAAAAATTTGGGATAAATGACATCATTCTTTAATATATATGTGAAGAGTAAAAAAAAAAAAAAGATCGACCGACTGACCCAAACTTTTAATATTTCCACTGCAGGGCAAACAAACAACTTATTTGTTTTGGCCTAATGATGTAAAGATTCGTCGGGGGGGGGGGGTTATTAAATGGAAAGGTGGGTATACTACTGATGCATGAACAGTTTTGGCCTCGTAGGTTTACCAAAGGTCCCTCAAATTTGAAAACTGGCTACAAATATGTTGCATTTTTTAAAAAGTTACAAATTGTTGAACTGTGTCTCATTTGGTTTACCCATCGGTCACCCAATGTGATTTAAAGCGCAATTTACATGTATATGTATTGAATGGAATTAGGTAACAGTTGTCAAAGTAAAGGTCGTTAACAAATGGTTAATGTTATCATACTATTATAAACCTCTTTATCAGCATTTTACTCTCTTTAACCATGAATTTAGTTATGATGACTCTTGAAATCCTTATTAACCATATAGAAATTAGAATTAAGGCCCTGCGGGGAAACCCGAAACCCCGAAATTTCCCGGACCGGACCGGACCGGACCGGACCGAAACCGGGTCGGGAATTATTTTTGAGCTTTTTTCGGGTTGATCGGGTCAGGGAATTTTTACTCTGGGTCGGGGAAAGTTTACATTCGGTCCGGGAAATGCAAAAGCTCGTTCGGGGTAAAAATAAAATAGAGCAACAATTAATCGCTGTGACTATAATGTCATTTTCAGCTTACACTTTCTGTCCATAGTTAATCGTTCGTACTTTACTAGTAGTTCCTGATCTGTCATTTATCATTGTCTTGCATTTCATGCACCTGAAATCTTACGCTGTTCATTGAGTTGTGATTGCGCGATCATAAAATTGACATAAATGTGATCGTCTCTGACACAGATCGTGAACCACTTAGGAGTGGGCCTACTTCGTAAGGAAAGTGATCGCTTGTTGTAGATCTGATACGGCCAGCTTATTACTCCCAACCAGTTACTCCTAACTAAATTGCACCTGTAAAATTGATGGCTGGAGTTATGTTGAGGCTGTTATGTTTAAATACATAAGAAAACAACTCATAAGTACACAAAAATTAACTTAAACGTTTTATGCCTACAGAACTATTAAAATTTGGAGATGAAATATTGGATTTATATTCATAAAAATCTATAGGCTTCAATCTGAAATCAAAAAGTGTACTACTTCAGGTTGAGCTCTTGGGGATCATTATATGATAATGATAGGATTCCATGCTTTCGAGTCTATAAATATTCATTACAATTTTTGCCACGATGTTTTGATTTGAAACTTTAATTTCTCCTTTACCACTTTACCGAATAAAGCACATTTAGACTTGTGACGTCAACGAGCATTTGCTTCTATAAACAATCACATAAATTCCCCGCGCGTTAAGAATGATCTATGATTGGTTAAAAATCGGACCATAAAATCATGTGAACATTTTTCGTGAGGTCCTAAATAAGGTCATTCGTCTTAAATTGAGTCATTTTTTTCGTAATCGGTTTTAGGTGAAATCGTAATCATTTTTAAACACCATTTTAATGACTTGAAATTCGGGGTAACTCGGGGTCGGGGAAAAATATCCATCTTGACCGGGAAATCATGAAAAACTACCGGTCCGGGTCGGTCCGGTCTAGAAAAAGTCCTTTCGGGTCGGGGTCGGTCGGGGCAAGCTAAATTTTTATCGGGTCGGTCCGGTCGGGAAATAAATTTTCGGGGAACGACGGGGTCGGGGTGAGAAAAAACCTGCCCCGCAGGGCCTTAATTAGAATGCTTTTTCACCAATTTTGCTCTTGAATTCTTTCCTTTTCTTTAGGACATGTCTCAGGTCATGTTTGGGTTTTTCCCTTTCAAAAACCTCCTTGGACAATTTTGAGTTTCATGACATTCTTAAGATTTATTTTAAAATATAAAGCTGATGTTGTACAGGGTTCTCAAATATATTTGAAAGCCCAGGGACCAATGAGGGTACTGATACTATGGGAAGAGTACAACATATTGAAAATGCTTAAGTTATATTTTCAATACTCATATGACTAACAATTATAATGTATTCAACGACAAACTGAAAAAAGGTTTGTAATCCCTTCATTTTCATCACAACATTAACCCTACCCCTTCATGTATTTATGACTAGTCCCTTACTCAGCATGTTGCTAGGTAGCAAGTAGACAATTTGTCACAACTCATTTACCGGAAGACCAATCCTGTTTTCTGCCAAATTAACTCAGTGCTTTTCTTATGAAAAATGCCCTTCTCTTGACAAGATACAAGAGGACTTACTCAATCAACCATATTGTTTTCCTAAAGGTCACCTTAAAAGTAGTTTGTCTTAATGGGCATTGGACAAGTTCAGCATCATCCCCAATTTTTTTTGATATTTTTACCTCTTTCCTGATTTATTGCATTAGAGAATACCTTCTTACCCAAGATCAACATCCAGAACAAATTTATACTTTTTGACATTTGAAGGTTTTGATCAAAATTGTCTAAATATTTGGTAACAAACATACATAGCTCTAGCCGAAACTGGCACGCTATAACAGACAAAACCCCCACATGAGCTCACAGCAATAAACCTTAAAAATAACACTTGGATGGGTTTTGCTTGCTGTGGTGTACCAGCTCAGCGGGAGCTCGACCAACTACTCTTTTATATCTCTTTCCTAGGCATAAACCCCTACTGCTAAATACCGAAAATTTGACCAGTGCACAAATAATAATAATCAGATGTGTTCTTGTAGTATATTTATACTTACGAGGGGGCAGCATTGACATTAAAAAGGAGGGGCAGGAAATGATATGTGGTACTCAAGACCCCAAATCCATGCCTCATCTGTCACTAAATAGGGTCCCATTTCAAAAGTTCATATTTTCATAATTTTCTAAGACCCCCATTTCATGCCCTCATAAACTCAGCAAACATCATGAGTAAAAAATTTTAAGAAATTGCCTCAGTAAAGTTAATTTGCATTATCAAATCTTTACTCCGTAAGGGTTACCAAGCATTCAAGACAATTCTTTTGGTACCATCTTCAGTTCCAAACCCCTACATAAAAAATATAAAAGCCCAATTCTCATCCCATACTTCACTACAGCAATATTCCTAACATTTGCAAGAAAAAATTATAAGCAATGAGTAAAAATGGGCATTAACCTATTTCAAATTTCATGGCACTATAAAATGAGAGTAGAATCTGAAATGTTATCAGAATGCCATTTAGTATACGTTACTCAACTAAGTATTACGTGTAACAATCACCAACAGATGAACTCACGTAAATTAACTCCTTCCAACAGGCATATGCTGGAACTTAATAAGATTCCTTGCATTTTGTCTACTCACTTAAAACATTATCCTGTCTCTCATAAGCAAAAATGTACTATACTGCCCTCTGTTGACAAAAACAAGTTAATCAAATTGTTGACAGTCATGTTTGTTAACTTTTGTAGTTGTTACTAAATCTCTTTTTATCGCAAAAACATCATAAAAATGAACACATTACAACCCATTTTTATTGCAGAAACAATGGAGGTGTTCATGTATTGCAATTTGCCTGAAAGCGCCAGTACCTACCAGGAAGAACAGAGTAAGCTCCTTACACATTTCTGGGCAAACCTCAATCAATATTCAACACTTCCAAACAGCCATGAATTGTTGATCAAAATCACCAGCTCACAGCATCCCCAAAAATAGCAAAATAGCCACAGGATTGTTGCGACAAGTTTTTACCACTAATACCGCTTTCATACTCGTGTAGTTTTATAGCTTTTTCGCTGCATTGCGTATATTTTTTGCAAAAAAACTTGTCGCTTCCAGTTGTTGTAGCGGCAAAGCTTCAAGTCGCTGAGATAATCCACATTGGCAAAATTTTGTCACATGGTAAGATTTGAATTCAACTTTCAGAGCAACATGAAGCGGAAAAACTGCAAAGTGACAAAACTGCAAAATGAAGCATACGACAGAGTTACAAAGCTGCAATAAGTATGAAAGCAGCATAATTCATGGGTGACTTGGATTCAGATTCTTTTATTTCCATTATTTTGATCTGAGTCCTGGTTATGAGGTTTCCCACTCAACATGCATAGATCTATCATCAAATTGATTCTAATAAAGTTTCATTGGCACATCATTTGCTAGTTGCACGGGCACTGCAATGCATGAACTTCCAACAGATTTCAACTACAACTCTCATATATATGATTGTTTGAAAATGTAAACTTGTACAAAAATGTATTGTTTTAGTCCTTGTTTATACTAAACATATGATATATGTATCTAAACACAAATTCTAATTTTCAAAAATTAAAGACACTTTTTCTAAAGACACGTTTTCCAAAGCCAACAAAAATTGTTATTTGGACGTAACTGGCTGAACAAAACTAGTGTATGTAGGTGGGTATTTTTTGAAGAGCTGTTTTTGACCGAGTTTATTACACATTTCATAATCGTAACTCCATTCAAGGTTGTCGTGACATTTTTGGCAAATTTGAGATTTCTGTGGGTATGTGAAATACATGTACAAAAACACACATTTTAAGCTAACAACCAAATGCAAGTGAGTGCAACATCCATGAACGGGCCACTGTCCATTTCTTATCTGGCTGCCCATACCCTGGCTTCCATGTATCCCTGACAGAACTCGTCACACACACATTCTGCAAAAACTCTCATCAAAACATGCGATTTAGCATGTTCTAATGGATTAAAAAATGGTTTTCACACCTTATTTTCCGACAAGCGACAGTGAGTAGTCTACGGCCGTCATATTCACTGTTTGGTACTTCAAGTTTGAATTCGTTTTTTTGAGGTGCACCATCACACAGAATTGACAATAACAGGTTTTGCTTGTTTTAGGATCGTTTGGTTGCTATTTCTCTTTTTTTATATGCAGGGTTGGGTCTAATTTATGGTTGGTTGGATTACGCCAATATAACAATTCTTTATCGTTATCTTTAGTATGTTTGGAAAGACTGTACCACTACAAAATTCATGATATATAACTCTTACTTGATTATATATCCTAGCCATTCAAAGGAGATAAGCATTTGGAGAGTAGAATAACAGTTTACAGTGCACTTCGTACAAGTACAGTGTTCCAGTCTTTAAGTCTTTTTGGGTTTTTTTGAAGTCCTCCTCCTTTATTGAGAGATGGTTTTTCAGAATTGACATAAATGGCCTCTTTGACACCGCGTTCATACCACTTGTGTTCTCTGCATTCTTGTTGCATACTACTAAACACACATTTTGAAAATGAGAATGTTATAGTATTGGACAGAAAACACAAGTGGTTTGAGCGCGGTGTCAAAGAGGCCATTTATGTCAATTCTGAAAAATCATCTCTCAAATAAAGGAGGAGACTTCACTATAATCTAGCGGGGGCCTACAATTCTGTCTACGACAAGATATCAAAGAGACTTAAAAGTTACACTTCCTGTGACGTGAACAGCGTGTCACAGGTCACTGCAAAAAAGCCGTCACATGATCAGTAGGCTTAAGAATGTGTCTTGGATGAGACACGAAACGTCGCTGACTCGCTACTCAATTAAATGTAAGTCCAGAAGACTAGATTTAATTATATTACTTAAATGTTGCAATACCTGGATGAATCATAATCTTTACGTACACCATCACACACCTAAAATGATCTTGAGGAGTGTGATTTTCAGCACACCTAAATCTGGTGAAATTATACACTATTAGATACGAAATGCACACCTACAGCACACATGAAGATCATGACAAGTGCTATTTGTAGCACACCAGGTATTTTCAAAATACAAGGCCTGCATAAGAAAACTGGCTATAGTCCGTACAACATAAGATGGAACATGGTTATCATTATATTCATTGGTAACCATCTTATGTTGTCTTATGCGTAGAGGCAACCTGCGCAAATAATACTTCACGCGAATGATGCGTCAACCTGCACGAAAAGCGTGTGTATGTGTTTCAATATTCGTGCATTATGACAAGGTGCGATGCATCATCGGCAAGCTATTGGTAAAAACTCGAATACCCAAATTTTGTCTCCATGCCAGAATAAAAATGGCGGCGTGCCTTGTATCTCCCCTGTAATCTATGGTATGTACCAATGAATTCACAAGAGGAATCAGTACTCATTTGGACAAAACTGTCTCATGTTCGGGATGGTCACCTTCTTGATTGTTACTCATGGAGAGTGAGTTATTTTACCTCTTAACATTTTTGGAAATCTACTCATCTGTTCAGCGCAACCCACAATTTCAAACATGGGCATAATGTGAACAAGAAAAATGCACACGTTGTTTGTGCACACAGTGCAAGATTTATCTGACTTGCTAGAGGTTCAATAACTTAGCTTCAACTACAACAACATGGCCAATAGTACTGATTCCCCCTTATATTCCTTGGTATGTACCGACTCATACTCTCCCCCCCCCCTTCCAAATAAAAAATCTTTCACATACCTTCAGCATGGACCTCGGTCCCAAACATGTTCGGATCACATCGGCTATTGTCTGTAATAATGCAAAAAATATCAAATTCAGCAACTGTGTAAATGACATGTTTAATTTAGAGATAGATTGTACATGAATACCAACAGACTTTGAATGGAATATGGGTTGTTACTTTTTTAGGGTCCAATAACTTGGCCCGGACCTTTGTGATACAATTTCAGCATCATAACTTTTCCGATTTCGATACCACCTGCCAACCTACACCAGGGATTTCCGTTTGAGGAGATTAGCTCTATTGAGCCACCCTGCTCCCCTCAAATGCTTTATGGGAGCTCAATTAATAGAGTGCTGGTATTAACATCTAAATTACCAGATAGCTCCCCTAATTGCTCCCCTAAAGACCTTCAGGAGAGCTTCTGATAGAGCCCCTGAAAATTTCAAATGGAAGTCCCTGCTACACATATTCAGGCAGCTCTGGCTTTGTACAGGTAGCTTTTCAACCTCTACCTGCACATGTGCATGTAACATTTTGGTCATATCCATACGTATATATCTCAAATAAATAAAGAGAAACAACAATGTTACATAATTAATTTCAGTTAAATTCAGCTTTTCTTGGTCCATGTTGGGGTTATTTTCTCTGCGACACAAGGTTTGTTTACATTACAAAATTGTTATTTCTAAAGAAATTATCACAAAACAAAACAATGTCCCTACAAAGTGAAACTGCTAGGTATAACCATCCAAAGTGACTTATAATGGGACAGTCAGATTGAGAGTATTCTGAAGAAAGCACACTTACGGCTGCATGACTCAATACACAGGAATTACTTGTTTATATATTAGGCCAATGCTTGAATATGCTGCCCCTGTGTGGCACCAAGGTATCACCGTAAAACAAGTTAACCAGGTCTAGAATATTCAGAAGCGAGTCTGTAAACACATCCTTGGCATGGTCCATGTGCCGAATCCCTGGCCTCACTTGAGATTAAACCCCTCCATGACAGACGTGTTGACATGTGCATGAATCTTGCCCAGCCAGAGTGCACTCACTTCTGACAGGTTCTCCACCTGGTTTACTCCCCATGTGAACAACTCCACCATGCAACTCAGACGGAAACATGTTGTCAACCCTTTCAGGTACAATACTGCAAATCCAGTCCACTCCCATACATGGCAAATTTGCTTAATTCTTAATTTTTAATTTAAACCCACCGTTCATTTTCTATTGCCATTCTGGCACTATTTGAACTGTTCCACATGTGCAATATACCTGCCTTTTTACCTTACCAGTTATTATATGTACCTGTATTTCAATTTGGATGTTTATATCTACAATAAATATGTACTTTTTATTTTTTAATCTATGTATTTTGAATGTAAATTTTCATTGTAAATTTTGAATTTGAATACCAAATAGAAAACAATACATGTACGTTGATGGAGTGTTTGCATGACATGTGATCGTCTTTATTAATCCAGGCACAAGAAAAAAGTTGAAAAACAATATTAATTAAAAGATATCATTATTAATTTACAAGTTTTTTACCTTTAGAACTGTTGTTTTGGTAAGTCTGAAAATATGTCTGGGAAATATTTACCTAAAAGTTGTAAAAATTCTGCAGTCATGCACGGACATACACACGTTACATTTAATTAAAGATTTTGTAAAGATCATATTTTTATTATTTTTACCTCACATTCTCAGCAAAAAAATTGCATAGTTCCTCTCACTTTGCCGGAGCACCCCACAAATAGTTGTGATTACCGTTGTTTCAAATAAATTTCGGACATGAAAATTTAGAGCTTTGCGTAACAGAATTTGATGACATGTCGCAATACTAGTCTAAGTAGGAGTACTTATTGGACATGGCGTTGTGTACAAAATTTATTTGAAACATTCAAACAATAATATACTTAATTATTGAACTCATTAAATTTCCTACAAATCATGAAATTTTGAATGCAACAAATGCGTAAACAAGTGTCTCACCTCACGCAGAACGAAAGACCCTTCTTTTCATGCGATCACAGACACCGCGTCAAACAACCAATCAAGATACGCGCTGTGCATTTTCATTTCCGATGCGTAGTAGCACACACTCTCATCATATACGCACCCTGGAGATTTGATTTGTAGGAAATCTAATGATCACAATAATAGTAATATGAAATGTTTTTCTAAAAGACTAAATTCCAGTTCTAAAGGCCTATATTCAATATATTATAAATTTAGTCATTATATTTCTAACAAATTAAATCATGGACATCAGAAAGCAATTAACTGTGTGGGGTGAACATGTATACGACGATCGAATCAGCGCTTGTTCCCTTAACCCACAAGCGCTGACGATGACCCCATGCCTTCGTCTTCAGGGTCTTGCGGTAAATCCAAATTGTCAAAGTTTAGCCACTAATTTATGTCACTTAAAATACAAACGTACTCACAATTTGCCCATAATCCTGTTCAGGAGACTCTCCCTTGCGTTGTGTTTATTTCAAATCCAAAATATGAGGCGGATAAAACGATGAAAAAGTGAAAATATTCGCTCAAATTCTCACAGTGCAACAGTATTCCATGTTGATAAACATAATAACACATGTGCATATTTTTATTGTCGCGTGACTCATTACCATTTCCGGTTGCCTCCGAATATTAATACGCCATGTTTTTTCCATGAATATTTGCACTTCTAAAATCATCATGAAAGTTAAAAATACGTAATCTCGATTAAAATAATTACAATCAATATTATTACATTGTTTATTTGTGCTTTATAGCATTTTGGGTGAATTATATTTCAGAACTACATTTTTTGCGACCGTACATAATTTAACGTCATAAATACGAAGAATAAATTAGGTTTCCATGGGTACTGATGCCTCCTTTTCAGTAACATAATTTTATAAATATGTACGATCGCAAAATATGTACTTCTGTTATTCACCCAAAATGTTAACAAGCACAAATAAAGGAATGTTATAATGTTGATTTTAATACATTAAATCGAGATTACGTATTTTTAAGTTTCATGGTGATTTTAGAAGTGCAAATATTCATGGAAAAAACATGGCGTATTAATATTAGGAGGCAACCGGAAATGGTAATGAGTCACGCGACAATAAAAATATGCACATGTGTTATTATGTTTATCAACGCGGAATACTGTTGCACTGTGAAAAATTCGAGCAAATGTTTTCACTTTTTCATCGTTTTATCCGCCTCAGATTTTGGATTTAAAATAAACACAATGCATGGGAGGGTCTCCTGTACAGGATTATGGGCAAATTGTGAGTACGTTTGTATTTTAAGTGACATAATTTAGTTAGTGGCTGAACTTTGACAATTTGGATTTACCGCGACACCCTGAACTAGATGAAGCCATTAGCCATTCTTCAGCGGTTGTGGGTTAAGCTTTGCACTCAACTCGTGCCTCATATTCTATATGAGGCACTTACGCTGAGCGAATTCGGCAACCTTGCAACAACGTATTTCCAATGGAGCCAGCGTTCAGGATTTTGAAACGCATGTTACGGCTACCTTCGTTTAAAATAAATCCACAAAAATAGACTCGATGATTTAATTTTAGTGAGGAAACACAAACTTACAATTTGAAATTCTCATTAATTTCCATTTAACATGAAATCTGGATGATGTTTTTGGCCTCTACCTACACGTTCTTTGATGATCGCGCAGTGTCAACAATCGTCGATCTATGGTGCCCAATTTTATAGCGCTCCATCTGCTTAATGACATATGAAAATATTTTGCTATCAGCGAAAAACATGAAACCAAGCTCAACAAAATGCGTCATTGAGCAAAGTGACGTAAATTTATCAACTGAATTTGTATAGCTCCGCGCCCGAGCGCCGAACAAGATAATTCATCGCAGTGAGTCGTTCGGGTTTTTCGCAGCAAGTTAAGCTAGACCTACTAGTATGTCTATAAAATGATTATATTGTATAGACATATGGATCTCCATTGAACAATGGTTAATTTTGCCAATTTTTTGAAGTCTCATTTTGAACAACTCACATCATTGAAAAATGTGGAAATGTGCTCTTGCAAACCTTAGTGAGTTGCTTAAGCCATAGGCCATGGTAGTCAAGGAGTTTACCAAACATAAACTTGTGAAAATTCTTGATCACTTTTATGTAAACAATCACCTAAAATATAAAAATGCATGATCAAAGTACACATTTTGATTTTTTTCAATCAACAAACACTTAAGTAGATACTCATTAATATTGTTAACAATAATACATGAGTGATCCAACAAAAAAGGGATGGCAAATAGCAAAAACGTCGGTGGCTAATTTTAGCCACCGAGAACACGTGCGTTGTATTGGAAGAAATGTCAAACCGTAATGGCTGCCGTGCACGTCTAGGTTAAGCGCTGATTCGATCGGCGTAGGGTGAACAAGCGTATAACTTGCCCCTGCTTGGCATTGCATATTGGCATATTATGGAAGACTAAATCTAAATCTTTTAATTAATGCGATCACGGAGTTATCGACAAATCATTCATGATCAACTTCATTAAAACAAGGCGGTAGAAACAGTATTCGAACTCTTTGTTTTCGCTGTCAATCAAATCGATTGAGATACAGAATAATCGCCATAATCGATGTTTATTACAGCTAGCTCGTCGAATTATCGATTATGTAGACGGTAACTCAATTACAATACTCATTTAAAAAGTTATTTTGTTTGCCAAGTTAAAACGTAGGCTCTGTTTCTTCTTTTATCTATTTATTTTGTATTTAAGCCCAGTCTTTATTTCATTAAATTTTATTTATGTTTATTTACTTCTTTATTTTTAGAATGTATTT
>JXSR01S014184.1:792-22653 GCA_000969725.1 Ophiothrix spiculata | reverse complement strand
TTGGTCCAAGACGAACAATTTGACACCTCAAACGTTGAAATCGGACAAACTTGAAAATTTGACCTTTTTATTTGACCCCTGGTGACCCCATGCGACCTTCTGTTAATTTCTCATTAAGTAACAATTGTAGAAGGTCTCAAGACGTTTCATATCCATAAATTTGATGACCGCACCTCCAAACCCCGATGAGTTGAAACGTTTTTCGTGAAAATCGTGTTTTTGACCCCGTGACCCCTACGTGACCTTTGAGGGGTCAGGGGTCAGGTGACATAAATGGGAGGTGACCCTCCTACCACTGACCAAGTTTGATATCAGCTCAGAACATAATAATGGTCCAAATAGGCCATTGCGTTCCAGAGATATAAGCTGTTGAAGTGTTGCCAGAAGAAAGAAAAAAGAAGAAAGAAAGAAGAAAGAAAGAAGAAAATGGTCAAAAACAGAACCCTGTTGTCGAATACGGCAGGGTACAATGTAATAATGAAAAAGTGAAGGTTTATTTCCTCTTGATTCTTGGGTCATATTAACAGGGAAATATTAGTATCATTTTAGCTTATATTCATGGTAATTTTCATTTCTGTTTTTACCAGATTTTATTTGTATTCTGGTTCCCCAGTCTTTGATTTTTCAGATTTTCAACTTTGAATGAATTTCGTATAAAATACTTTGTTGGTGATTATCCACAATGCAGCTATTTTTGAAAAAAAAAAAACATTTTTAGAGAGAGTACACTTGTAACATCTTCATTTTCATTCCTAAACAGCAATTTCCTTATGAATCAGTAAAGTATAAGCTTACAGTGCAGTGAGTCACGACAGCAGAGGATTGTGATATTTTCAAAGTCGTTGAGGAAGTAACACTCATATTGAATTTAGCATTGGAATTCAATACATTCATGCATGTATGTTCTTCTAGGGGTTGTATGTACTTGTCAGAAGGGGGTGCTACTGGTATGATATGATATCATGGTTGGTGACGATTGAATGGACACCTCATTTCATTCAAATGAGATATTGAACACAGTAGGTTTTCTAAAGTAATCAAATGTGACAAATCATTGAAATCTAGAACCTTACATTTTCTACTATCTTATTGTGTTTGTCTCAGTTTAGTGAGGACTTTTTAATGAGAAATTATTTACCAACAATTACATATTTCCCTGTAATAACATTTATCTACTTATGCTTTATATCTAATCAGATAGTACAGTATTTTGGAGGTTTAAGTATATCTGTTCGTGGGATTATTGGCACAGATGTTTGTTGCTACCCTTGTTTGCATGAAATTCAACTCCTTTACACCCCGGGGGGGGGGGGCACTCCCATATATTGGCACGCGTCATGCTCCTGTCGAATGACCCCCTTTTTTTTGCTCCGCTCTCACCCAATGACCCTCTTTTTCACTGAGCTGTCACCCAATGACCCCCTTTTATTTTGAAAGTCAACCTTTTTTATGGTGACTCTCATCCATTGCCCTGATTTTTCGAGAACCTACACCGAATGACCCCCTTTTTTCGCTAAATTTGTCAATTTTTTCGAAAATTTGTCAATTTTTTCGAAAATTTTTACGAAAATTAGCCTCATTTTATTCAAAAACTTACACCGAATGACCCTGTTTTTTGCTCTTGCCAACAAATCGCTCGAAATTACCCAGTTTCTTTACCCTCTACACCGAATGACCCCCTATTTTTCAATGTATTTCTCACCTATTGCCCCTACATTTCGAAAGTCGGTAGGAGCAGGTACGTCACTTTCATATTTGAGTGCCCCCCCGGGCTTTACACACATATTTTTTAAAGCATGTGATTGGTCTAGTTTCAGTGCTTGTGAAAAACTAACGGCCGCCCCCGTTACACTTAAAAGTTAAACGATGCAGTATACACTATACAGCTACAGGCAAACTTAATCGATAAAAATATACAAAAATAAATATGACTACTTTTGCTTCAATATCAATACTGGAAACATTTTACTTCTTTATCTCCTATATTCAATACATGCCCTTTTTTAGCTCAACATGCAAACAACCAAATCCCACCAGCATCACATGAAACACTAAAATTTATTTTTTAAGAGGAAAATGTTCCACATCAGGGATAAAAAAGCATGAGTTAAATCTTCTGGATATTGGATGTCTGATTAAGCAATGTGGAGGAAATAGTACGCGAATGTATAAATGTTGGAGAACTTCTCGATGAATTCAAGCAAAGTACATGTATAGGTAATGATATTTTCCTATCAAGTAATGGGCCTTATTTTGCTTGATAGGAGCATGTTGAAAGTAAAAGTTGGGTTCATATCTTGTTAACTTACGTTAAAGGAATCAAGTTCAAAAGTTCATTTTGAAATAATCCATTTATGAGAATATGTGATAGTTAGTAACAAAATGTTGAGCATATTTTTAACTTCAATTTTCGTTGCATCTTTACCCAGTCACTCCTGTTCAAAGATGCCATATCTCGTCCGACTATCCATTGGTAGTAGGTCAGTTATTGTTTGAAATAAATCAGCAAAAATTGAAGATCAAGCATAAATAAGGATAAATTTAGGTGATTACAGAATATTTTCACTTCATATAAGCATATGTTTTAAAGATGATCAAAAATGCCTTTATAATAAATCACGAATTTTGACCTATCAGGGTTCCTATTGTAATAAAGGAGCATGGTCTAATTTTTAAAAAATAATCAGGTTTCCGTTTCCTTCAAAGATTACCTCTCGGAGGTTTAAATTGCAAATTTCAGTTGAATCAGCCCAATAGTTTTGATTTTATGTATCTTCTGTATTTCCTAGCTGCCTTTACTTTGCTGTGTAAATTAGTTATGGTTACCATAATCAAACACATTTTTACATTATACATGCATTTCTAAAACAGGTTGCAGTTGTAAAATTTCACAAAATATACATAATATTTTGGTGCTAAAATCAGCATGGTGCTAAAATCAGCAAAACGTTTGACAAAATTGTTTAAGGAATTGACCCAAGCTCCTATATATGAACTTAACCTATAAAGATTCATCATCAATGTGTAATCTGTCAGAATGGTATAACCCAGGTAATCTTGAGTCAGAATTATATGAAACTTGATACAACAAGGTGGATTAAGGCAGGTACAGGGGGAAAGTTGTGTTACGGATGTGATGATTTATTGGGAGTGGAAAATTTGCAGACAAGATTGGCTGTCAAGACGGGAGAATAGCTATATTCACATAATCATTGTGTATAAATCTATATTGCATTATTGAGAACTCAGAACTTCTTTTATCACAAGATGTTGTTTAGATGACTTAACACTCCCTTGATATTTAATGGACTTAACAGTGGGCAACACATGTTTTCTTGAGTGACTTTTGTGACCTGAATCACTTTGTCATGATGGCATCGAAGCCTGCATAGGCAAAAGATGACATGGACAATAACTCCATTTTCTTAATTGTTTATTGACTCCTAGATTCCTTCAAACAATAATGAGCTCTTTATGCTGATGAATCCATCTCAAAATGCAGAGTAAATGGCAACAGAGAAATCAGGTGATTGCAGAGATCTATACCTCTTTTCTTCACCTGTATTAAAATGTAATTTACTTAAAATGTTTTTGCATTCCTCAGTTCTTTTTAATCCAGATGTTACACATCCCATCAGATTTCAGAAGTAGGTTGATCACCTAGGGATTGTAAGAGGATGGTTTAATGTGTTTTTAACGTCCTGTTTCTGCTATGCTCCCTGCAGAATTGAGTATTTAAGCATATTTTCGGTGATAAGAATTATGCTTTTTTTTTAAATACATGCTTGAAGACAAAAAAATTACAGATTTCTAATCGCATACAATGTGTAAGAATGCCTGGCCTGCTAAATTGATTTTAAAGATGTGCACAAACTTCTTGCAAAGAGGAAGAGAAATATAAAGACAGATCTGCAAGTAACAGCTAGGCCCATTAGGAATTTTAAAGCTTCTGTTATATAAGGCGCCTGTATCTTGTGTAGAACATGAGAGATTTGTTAGTGCCAAATCAATAGACATCCCTGCGCTATCACGACTTAAGTTATCAGAGTTTTCCAATCTATATTTGAAGCTTACTCTCAATAAAGTTTATATAACCTAGTTATGGTGAGGGAAAAATAATATTTTTATTGATGTTTATCTTCCTTTGAGGATCCATCGACTAATTCTACATTATTATACATGCGGCAGACCAAAGAGGCACTAAATCTATTTTGGAAAATTATTGAATTTAGTCATGGCAAATTGTTTTCAAGTAGATTATGAACCTCCAGCCATGAAAACATGCTCAGCTCCACCAATTTATATAACTAATGGTTTCAGATTTGACTGAAGGTTCATTGCTTACAGTTTGCTCAAATTTCCAACTTAAAATGTTGGAAGTTTTAAGATGACATCTAAGGAACATCCCACCTCTTCTTTCATCTATTTGCTGGACAGACCAAATGTGTTACGTCTACTAATATCACTTTATTAGTTTTATGCAAATCTTTGAACCAAATACTGCAGCATTTTCAGTGTTAATACAAATGACTATGAAAATCTGGAATTGATTTATCGTAAGATGTTATATTTCTGAAATTTAGCATGGGCTATTAGTTAGGTATATTTAGTGAAGTTTGTAAAAAGTAAACAAACTTTTGTACTGATTGTAACTTTTAATTTTTATAGTAGGATAAATAAAAACAAGGTTAAGAATATCTGTAAAGACATATTTTATTACCTGGTATATTACATTACATTAGTATAGGAGTCTCCATCTTGATCAAGCTGCATAGAGTGAATAATCAAGGCATGTTACTCATACCTTATTTAAATATTTGTTTGAAATTGAATGATGGGAAAAACTTCATATAATATATTTCACTATAATATTAATAATAGGTTAATAAATGAGCATTTCATATTCGAGTGAATGAGACATGAGACAAAATCAATGCACGCACGGTCAATTTTGATGCATCCAATTCACGAGGCCCGTAGGGGCCGAGTGCATTGGACAGCAATCAAAATTTACCGCAAGTGCATTGGTTTTGTCTCATTTTACGAGTATTATGGAATTCAAATTTATTAATCTAATTCATACTTTCTTTTGTGAAAATAAAAAAGGCCTTTAATGTGTCCATTAAAATCCAAAAACTTCTCTAAACTAAATAAATAATCACCCGACAAAAACAATGAAACACTCATACGCACTAAACGCCCGCCACGCAAACCAGAACGCAACAAGTGTAGTCCATTGTGAAGATCCGCGTACTTTATATTCTTGCGTTCTGATTGGCTAGATGATATGCGGAGCACACGCAGAGTGTATGAATTAATTTTAAAACCTGCTACAATTTAAGATTTAAGTCACACAAGCTTACAGTTGGGCCATACTAATCTCTCTTGATTGTCCAATTTTTGAACATATATTTCTTTATTACAATATAGCTCAAATATTTATTTACACATTTGCATCAAATATTGAGGTTCTCTCTTGCGAATACAAAAGCAGGTTAACCACCTAACCTGCTCTTAAATCTAATGTATTATTGATACCATGCAATAATTGCACCTCTGGGTTAGCTGATAGAAATGTATAGAGTTTTGGGTCAGGCTTTTGAGTAGTTTCTGCTTGCATGTTTTGTCACTGAATATTGATAAGCAAGAAATGATCAAGTTATAAGGGAACAGAGATGTAACTTGACTAGGAAAATATTGTGATAATATTGATGGAATGAAACTGATGTGTGAAGGAAAACAACTTCCATGGAAGAGAATTTGATGATCTGTAGGAACTGAATTATATACAAGTGTAGCTTTTACTTATAAGAAATGACAGTTCGTTTAGTCTTTGAATATTACAGTTGAGTATTTAATTCTAAGGAAATATTAGATTAACTTGAAGAGAAACTGCTTACAGTATTTAAATTATTGATTAAAATCAGCACAACTCTAATCATGCAATTTGTCATCTTATAATTATTTACACTATAGTTTCCTATTATTCATTAGATATCTATGAATTAATCATAAATGACAGAATATAAAACTCAAAAAAGTAGAGAGTTTACAGGATTTTTATTCCTGTGTGACAACAACATCAAAAGGTTCCTACAATCAAGGAATAGGTGTTGGGATGATTAGCAATAAATTTGATGATTTTTGAAGGTTACCCTGCTTCCCTGCTTAATGTTGTTCCAAATTCAACTTGCCATCATTCTTTCCAACATTGAAACGGGGGTGGACAGGAGGGGTAGGGGGTAAATGCTTAATTAACACAATTGACTTGAACATCACTTGTTATCACTGCTACCCCTGTATATGGTTGAATGGAGCTAAAAGAAGTCGTTCATTCCAGCGACTCATTTCCGTGATTGTAGGTCCATGTGACATGAAATCTTACACCAGTCTGTTCTATTAATAATTTAAAGTACCTGATTTTCTCGAAATTTTTCTGAATTTTCTATTAAATATTTGACTTGGTATAAATGTTTACTACATGCTACAGTATATTAAACATTTTAAGACATTTTAGATCAGATAAGGACATTACAACATTATGAAAACAAATTAAATGTTAACCATTTTCAAGAAAGTCTTTATAGAAGAGTCTACATTGATTCTTGATTTTAGTCATAAAATGTACAACAATACATCTGAAATAAATTGAATTTTTTAAATTGTATCATCTAAGCATGATTCTGGTAGATTTCCCCATATTCTCTGGAGAACTGTAAAAGCAGAACAGGCTTATATTAACAGTATGGATACCGTTAATTGAATTTGACTCAAGTTGCATTCCTTCTTTCTTCAAATGAAGAGCAAAATGGGGTAAAGGTGTGTGCTGTCTTATCAAATATGTATGCCGGATGATTGCATCGTTTCTTGTGTTGTTAGATTCTGTGTCGGGAGTTGATTAGAGGGTCCTGTCGCAGCATATTATGTGAGAGGAGTATATGACAAATGTATGAGAAGTTATTTATGTAATATGACTAGATAAATATTGTTATAATGCTGAATGCATCAAACTGGTGTAAATTCTGTGAATTTCCATGAATTGTTATGGTTTTAGATGGATTATTTGAATTACCCACTTGCAATAAAACATACACTATATTACCCTTTAAAAGTATTCATGATTACATTTTGGGGGCTCATTTAAAATATTACAGGAAGTCCTTTCCCAAATCCCACTCCATGCTTTCCAGTTCTATGATCAGTAATTGGATTTCATGAAACCATTTTAGGTTATAGTTTTAAATATTTAAGAAAAAAAAATAATAATAATGTTGATTTTACAGATAAAATATATCAAGGAACTACTTAGTAACTAGATGAGCATGGGAATTAGTCACTGTGATGTTATGTAAATTTTTAGGGAGTATTAACTGATCATATTCAATTTGATCTGTTTGAGTGTTGCACAACAGCTGTTGTTGCTTAGTTCAATTTGCTTTCAAATGCTTGTTAACTTCTCACCTAATAGTAACGCAGTATTTGCACATTTTTTCTGACCTATTCTCCCCACCACTGTTGGCACTGGGCATAATATATTTTGACCATCATAATCAAGAATAACAAGTAGAACCAGTAAAGCATCAATACAGTATTTTATGAAAACCGCCCCCGGGGGGGCCACTGTCATTGCAAGGTGGACACCATGCTCATACATGGACTTTAAAAATGGACCCTAAACGAGTATTTATCCTTCGTCCATATGATACCCTAAACAAGTATTTTGCCATGTTTTCCCAACCCTAAACAAGTATGTTCAAATCAAATCTGAAAACATACCCTTTTCAAGTAACCCTTTAAATTAAGCATACCCTTTTCAAGTAAGCTTTCAAATTATGTTTTATTTGATGTTCTATTTTACCTATGTACTCAACATACAACTTTCTAACAGCGTTAAAAAAGAGTCAAATAAGGCTCGCTTTGACAAGTCCGTTCTGTTTTCAATCAGAACTGATTTCTGCGGGCTTCTCAAGAGTTTTGAACAAGGCCGACTTACCATGCTTACTGTTCTGTTGAATCATGACTCAGATACGAACGTAAGAGGAGGCGCAGTAACTTTGCCTTTTACAAAAAACCTAAGCATTGCTTGCAAGTTAGTCCTTCAAACTATAACATCTGATACACTGCGTTCAGTTACCGATGTCGTGAAAGTGAGAGCGAAAGCGCCAAGAAATGGCCTGGTAGTATTTAGTCTACTTGCTTCACCAGTCGTCAACACAGTCAAACAAAATATCGATAGTTGGCAGATACAACAGGGGCAGCTGATTTTACTTTACGCGTATAAATTTTCAAACTCTTCGGAAATAGTTATGTCTAAAATGTTACATTTTCATGACATGCAAAATATATACCCTTTGCAAGTATCCAGTCTTGGAAAACTATACCCTTTTTTCCAGATTTTTGCAATTTTGATACCCTTTCCGATGAGTTTGAGAAAAACTACCCTTTTTACTCGTTTTTGTGTACGCGCATGGTGTCCACCTTGCAATGGCAGTGGCCCCCCCGGGAAACCGCCGTAATCAGTAACAACACAGTATATTACCATGATTATATGATCACTATGGAAGAATGACTTGAGTGTAGCTACATTTGTACTAGATCTGATGGAATTTCCATGAGTTGTTGAAATCAAATATACCATATGCTGCTACATTATATGAATTCAATTCTAGAGCATAATAGCATATTATCTCTTTTCAAAATCGAATTCTTTCAAAATATGTACAAAATTCATTGTTTTTGAATGGTTTCATTGTAGATTGTAACATGTAATAGATCTGTTACATGGAACAACACATGTCGTTTTGGCAATACAGACGTCATGTGGTGATTAACTGCAACCAATTGTTCAAATATGGGCGTATGTTATTACTCGTCATTTGATATTATTATGTTGAAGTAATGATGTAATCTATACCTTTTGTCATGTTAGTTCATGAAATACATAAGTACCATAATTTGTTAACTTCAAATTAAAGGTGTCAGCCATTTTTTTCCAAATCTAAGTTGTTTGCTTTAATATCAAAGCTTCATCCTTATTGTTTTTTGCAGACGTTTGACTTGGAAATGAGTTACCAATACCAATTATTTTTTAATTTGAGTAATAACGAGTAAGTAAGTGATTCAGGTGTGATTAAAGCATCAAATTTGATCAAACTGCAGTGTATAGACCAGTTTACCTTTGTTATTGTTTTGCCCGGCAGTATGCTCATGCAGCTTGCCTCGTTCAGGAATCTTACTTTCAAAACTACCACTTTATAATTACCACACTTCTTTCTACGCAATCATTCAATCAAGGCAGGAATTTTCAAAACATACAATTTAGTTCCTGAATGGTGCGCGCACATACTGCTGGGAAAACAGTTACAATTAACATCATGTGTCAACTGGTCTATATAATATCAAGTGTTATTTAAAATATTAAACATAAAATTAACACCATAATTCAAAGAAAAATACTACTTTATTTAAAACCTGACTTAGAATTATACTGTATGATAGATAGTCAATTAGATTACTCTCATCATGTTTCAAAATTAGCGATCAGGTGAAAAGCCTCACGGCCGTGATTTTGGGAATTTATTTTTTGCAACTTAATTATTTCACAAGGGTATCGGTTTCCTGGCTTAGGGTCTTATGAACTATTGTAAATGTTTACAATCAAGGAATTATAACTGAAGGTTCCTATTCTGTTGAAATTATACTGCAACTAATTATGTTCACTTGTTAACAAACTAATTTGCAGTTTGTGAAAAATATAGTGATAATTATTTTGATTTGCGGTTGATGAACTGAAGACGCTTCCCAAGTGAAACCATATCAGGCCTCTGTCAGAGGAGAATTGTGAGCATGCATTCATTGAACAAAACAATTTAAAATGCACAGTAACACCTGATCGATTCTGACCGGCTTACAGCAGTTTTTGTGCAGAAGGATAAAGGAGATTTTTATGTTTTTCCTATAATGGCGAAGGCATTTATTTTGTTTGAATGTAGAAATTAACAACTTAATATAATAGGTGCTGCAGGTTAGTAACAGTGCTTAAGGGACAATTGTTTTTCGTGTTATATTTGAAAAGATATATACATTTGACTAGAAATGTTCAAAAACATCATGATATTGCCCAACACTGTTTTGAGGACTTTGGTTTTTTGGATGGAAAATTTAAATGAAATATTAAATTACTAAGAACGTCCTCATTTACATGCCTTCAAGTCTTGCTGGGGATTGTGCTCCAGCTTTTGTATTCTGATGGCTTGCCATGTTTTGTTGTTGTTGTTGTTGTTGTTTTCTACAGCTAACCTTGATACAGCACCCAGTTTACTTTTAGTATTTTGGTAGTATTGATCTTATTTGCAGTCTTCTGCGATGCAGTCAGTCAAATTGCATAAATCCATTTTTAGCAGGGTCTTTTCCTCATAATCTGTCCAAAATTATCTACACCCGAAATTTGGTCCATTAATTTATCTTCAATTCTGTCTTCATAAAAAGGTAAAGGAGATGGCCTGTATTTCACTGGTCGTAGTGCCAATCTTTCTTGAAGCGTTTGGGCCAGACTACATAATTTGTTATATTTGCAGTGAGGGGTTCATCTGAAGGAGATGTGCCTACCTCAAAAGATTTTGTGAATACTTTGGAAATGTTAAATAAAGACAATGTACAATCAAATATGAATTTATCATACAGATAAATTTTATATCAAACTTCAATAGAGATGTTTTAATAAAGAGAACCAGTATTTAAGGGATATTGTCCCTTCCGTTATCTTTTTAAAATGGTCTCAGAACAAGTATTTATAGCGATATTATTCTTTCCATCCTTTTTTTATACCTTATGATATATTGCATGATCCAGTTGATCTTGTTTATCTAATTTAACTGTCCATTTCCATCCTTAGTTCAATATCGTTTTAGCCTTTCAATATAAGAGAAATATCAGCCCATATGTCAATACCTGATTCAATATCAAAGGGATGAAATCAATTAAACTGAATGAATTATGACTTCATGTGATACACATGTTTGTCGGATACTTCCCATCAAAATCAGTGCAGATTAAGCAGTGTTATGTTGTATATTCTGTGCCATAATGTGACTATTTCCATCAATAATTAGATCCTTTATTGCGCTCTGGATGTGTGAATTTGATGCCTAAATATTTCCTCTTTGCATTTTGGATTGACCTTCTTTTAAAAGGCGTGTGTTCCGAAAATTGTTTTGATCACCACTTTTCCTAATCAAATTGGAGATTTTGATACATCAAGAAAGATCATGATTGCTCACAGAGTTTGTTGTTTTTGCATAACCCCTGCAAGTTTGTATGCATGTATTCTACTTGAAAGTGTAGTTTGCCATAATAAGTGTCTTGTATTTTATTATGATTGGCTTTGAAAAACATTTTTTCTTCAACTATTTGGCCTATAAAGATAAACCGAGTAGCTTAGTGGTTAAGGCACTTGCCCAGTATACAAAACACTAAGGTCCGTATGCACAAAAGAGGTTTAAGAGTTAGACCGGGTTTAAAGTTAGACCTGGTCTAAGTCAAAATTTCAACTGCCTTAAAAGGACCTTTTGCAGCATTTCTGGAGTTCAAGTTCCTGTTTGGTTAGGATCGTTTTTCAAAATAAAGGAAGGATTAGCTGGAACCGGGCATTTGTGATTTGTTCAATTGTTATCAGGGACGTGGGAACCATGTAGGCCATTTGGGCTTTGGCCGCACCACTTTTCAGCCAGAAAAATAAAATTATTAAAAAATTTAATTAAATTTTATGCGTTTATTATATATAGTCCTGGCATAAATAACCAAAACATAGTGCTGTACAAATTTTGTTTTTACTAATGCCGTTTTCTGGGGCTTACTTGTTTCCCTATTTTTGATAACTAAGGGGACAATAGTCGTACCACTTTTATTTTCCTTCCGACGCCCCTGATTGTTATAAATGTTCCAGTATACAGTGCATGGATGTCTAAAATCTCTTTTAACATGGGTCCCTAACCTAATGAAAATTCTAAGGTAGTTTGTATCCTGATAAAAATTTGAGCTGTTTGTTGAGTGTCATACATATCTCTATTGTGACAAGTACAAACATTCCACTAATTGGAATTGCACCACTTCAACAGTGTTATTAATCGTGTTCATTTCCAAGAATTGGAAACTCAAGTGTTTAATGATGTAATTCCTGTATCAATTGAGTCTATCTGGTTTAGTAATGTAACGTGATTGTCTCTCGCTAATTGGATCTCCATTGAGTGCGAGGCAATTTGGCAGTTCTGTTCGGAGGTTGGCATAATAAATAATTGGATGAAATTTTCCAGTAATATGCAGAATTGTAGGTTTTGTGATAATGTGATAAAAATCATATTTTTGGATTCTCACAAAGTTTTAAGCCCTTACTGATTTTTTTTAATCAGCAAACTTAATTGTCACCAAGTTAGCATGATGGCATGTGGTTATTTTAACGGAGTGTGGTGGAGCAATTAGATCACTGAACTCATAATACGAAGGACAAAGGTGTCGGGTTCAAGCCCTGGTAAAAATGCATCTCCTGTTTCCTTGGGCAAGAAACTTTGCTGTAATTGCTCTGTGATTTAGAAGTCATGTTTGTCCCCATGTTTGAATGCTCCAACTTGCGGGTGCATGAGTTTACCTTGTAAGCTATATTTCTAATATGGCCATTACTATATAAGTACAAATTTTAAAAATAATTTTCTTGCACCTCCCAGTTCCAGTAGTGCTGTTGATTCTCAATAGCTCTTTTGCTTAAACCAGCAATGCGACTCTGGTTGTTGGCTTACTTGTGAATGTGACATAACACAAAATGACAAGGAGTTTAGACTGTGCTTTACAAAGAAAACAACAAGCCCCAGAGTATCGTCACTGCATTTACATCTAAGATAAATAGTTATGGCAGGTTGGATTTTGAATATTGTCAGTTCTATATTAGGTAAATATTAACTCTTGCAGGGGAAACATGATAAACTGCATCTTCCGCAGTAGATGGGGTGTGTTTATGTAAAACTAGTGTTTCTTAAATATGGACGGCAAAAGTTTCATATATAATTGCACAAAAATGTAGTCAAAATAATGCAGATGCATTAAAGTTATTCCCGAATCCTGTTCGAAATATTTTTGGAAATCTGGAGCACTAAAATTAAATCAACATTTTGTACAGACTTTGATGTCTTATTGACACTAGCAAACATTATTCCAGAATCCCGTCCAAAATATTTTTTAGGAATCCCGATCCCGAGCATTAAAATTACCGAGATTCACAACCTTAATCACAAAAAATGATAAGAAATCCAAAGTATTGATCCTGTTTCACTCTGAACTTGCAGTCTGACTTGAATCATGACAGATGGATAAGATTCAGTAAGATGATGATGCAGGTCAATGAGGCTCTACAAGATTCATGAACTAATTAAAGCAATACTATAAGATTTTGATCAAAATGGTTTATAGTAAAAACAGCATAAATTAGAGGAATGTGACTATCTAAAAGCATTTTCAGGTGTATTTTGTGAAAAAAATTGTTTTGACATCAAAAAATGGATAAAAAGCACATGCATGCTTTCCTATACTAATACATGTGGAATTAAATTCGGGATCCCGAATTTAATTCAACAAATGGTCATAACAGAAAAAGTAAGCATCTTTGAGCCAAATCGTTTTGAGGGTATTCATATCTACCAAAAACAAATCAAATAAGCCCAAAAAATCAAAAGTCATGGGTGACAGGGGGCTCTTCATTTTTAACACCTTATAGTATTGCTTTAAGTAAGGTTTCCTGCCACATGTGGGATTTCACTGATTGTTCATTTAAAATGAATGACGATGTCATTAGTGCTGGCACATGTTTCACCTGACATCAGAAAAGAAATGGGTGTTCTTATTTATTTATTTATTTATTTATTTTATTTATTGACGGTATACAAATAGTCGACTAGCAGCTCAGGCTGAAGGGCGTCGGCTTTACAAATACAAAAACATATTATATACAACAAGAGCAAAACAATTTATTTTACAAACCATGACAAAAACCAGGAAAAATCGGAAATCGTCAGACATCTGGAGAACTGTTGAGTTGGTTAATGATAAATGGGATGGTAGATTTTTGAAACCTCTCAGTTTTACATCTTGGTTGTGAGAATCTGTTGCTGTGACGGAGATTATAATCAACTGATCTCTGCGTAGGAAGCAGGTGCCGATGCCTTTCCGAATTGAGGACCTGCTGCCCAAATTTCAGAACTAATTCATTCCTGCGATTAGCAAGACTGGGAAGTTTGAGGTCGTGAAGGGCCGACTCATAGTTGACATATCTGTTACCGAGGATGATTTTAGCAGTGCGTTTTTGAATCCTTTCTAATTGGTAGCTTTGCTGTTTAGTTAATGCAGGATGCCAAACAGCACAAGCATATTCTTATTAAATATTCAAGAAGTAATCGAGTGGGGAATCCATGGGTCATGGCGCTTGAGTTTTCTAGTCGTCTGGATTTCTTGTGCTTGAAATCTAGCACTACTTCCCTGGCAATTTGTAGAATTGGCTTAAAGATATGAGAAAAAAAGAATATTATTTCCCTTGCTTTTGCAAAATAAAAGAAAACATCTAAAATAATTAGGTCCATATTAGGTCCAAATAAACATCTTTTAAGAGGAATATTGATCATTGTTTTCTTTCTCTTTATATTGAAATAAAGGAGTCTGAAAGAATCTGAATCTCGGTTTTTGTAATTATCGGAAGAGGGAAAATGGGGTGATTACAATAAAACTGAAACCAATTTAATATTCATTTGGTTGAAGCGTTTGTTAACATGTGATTTAGTGAAATGTAAATGTGCATTTTCTTGTGTCAATTAATCATTCTTACTGGACTCGGAAAGTTTACGCACCACTCTTTAATAAAGAAAATGTTGATATGAATTTTGATTTTTCTACACACCATAACTCTGTGCTAGCAAAGACACATGGGCCTTTCATCCATTCTATTATTTGGTATTAAGTATGCTGGCACTGAGATGTAGGACATTATGTCGATAAGAAGATAATAGCGGTTGCTTTGAAAGAAGATGCACATGGATCCCTATACTGTCTGGCTTGTGAAGTAATTGCTTTCAACTAATGACAGAGCACCAAGGGATTGCAAACACACATAGGGTTTTTGCAGTTTTTTTTATCATAACCTGAAATTATAGGCCTATTTTAAACATTTTACTCTTATTTTAATGTAGTTTTTTAAGGTTCACCATAATTTTATCTGAAAATAGAGTATAAAAAATAAATAAGCCTTTTACGTATAAATTACCTTTTGAACCTTATATTGAAATGTTTATTCCAGAGATCTGAGAAGATTTTTGTCAGAGATTATGTAAATTAAGTACCTCATTTGCATAATTAATGCATGTGACTGAAACATTTAGAAAGTATGTGCATTGGAAAGATGTAGGAAGAGTTTGTGTAGGAAGATATGCTTATTAAACACCTTATTTGTATAATTAATGTCACAATTGCTTGTTTTCTGTTTCTTACACATCCACCTGCTATGACTGTGAAAGAATATATTTGATACTTTGCCCAAATTAAAGATTTCAAAAAAACCCACAATTATAGGACATCTATAGGTTGCTGATGAACACCACTATGGACTGCTCGCCGAGTTCAATCCATTAACAGACTTCCTTGATGTCCTTAGTTTTTGAAGTTTCTTTGTAGATATGCAGTTTTGAGAAATTCAAAAATATGATGATCATGGGTTTGAGATGATGGTAAAAGGTAAAAAAGAGTTAAAGTACTTCAAGTTCTAACCATTGAATTATTCTTGTGGTAACTTGGAAAAAAATATAGTGTATATACCGAATGTATATGTTCATCATGTAAAATGAAAATCATTGGATTAAATTTATGTTTCAAAACAAAGAGTATACACTAGAAGTAGATTTAATCAGTATATATATTTCACTCTATTAATAGGTTGCAAGTCTTCTGGTTGTATTTTTTCTTTTTTGTGATTGTAGCAATCTTCAGTTGATATTTTACAAAGTCTTGAAAATACTTCAGATAACTAATTGTGCCCTGAGAGGGACAGGATATGAGAATCTCTGCCACGGGTCCTGAAGGTGCTCCATAATTCAGTCAGGAAGTTCACTCCAGGATTTTTGTGTAGCATACCTGAAACATGTTAAACATCACTTTTTGTAAGACAGTTGTGAAGGGTAGCTTTCACATTGATGGGTTCATATTTATTGGCTGCCAATAGCTCTACCTGTAATGCTTTTACCCCCGACTTGGTTTCATAATTGTGTAGAAAAAAGAATACTGTTTTATGATAATCAACAAGATTTGTCAATTTTAGGGCTTCAAAAAGTCTGAAATTGCATTTTTCTCTTTTATATGTGTCCCGTCATATCTAAAGGTACCTTAAGGTCGGCATAGTAAATTATACGATATGGGCCATTGAAGCTGAGCATAGTCAAAAATCACGTCCATGGTCAAATTTCTAATTTCATCAGAAACATTACCCTTGAAGTGCATCCTATCATATTAGTCAGGTTCAAACATCTAAAACATAACACAAATGTTTTAAAAACCAAGATGAAAATTCTTTCTCCATTCAAGTTTTACCAGTACAGAAACTTTTAACTTGATTTTCTAAGAACTACATAGTTTTCTGAATCAGCCTAATGCCTTTTACTAATTTGGATGTAACTTTGCAATCGAACGTTCAATAATCAAAAGCAATTGTTGTTTTAAAGCTTATAATATAATCTTTGAGACAAGACCAAAAAAAATCTATTTTCATTTTGGAACCCTTAAGGTACATTTCGATGTGATGGGTCACATATGTGTGCTTTTCTTTAAAAAAATAACTCTTAGGTTTTTGACAAAAATCAAAAGAATAGTTCATCATCTATTGCAATTTCACTTTGAGAGATGCAAAATTATGTAAAATGAATTAAAACCATACTTTTAATTTCTTCAGTTGTTCATCACATTTTAAATCACAAAATAAAATTCTCTCATACATGCCTGTTGACAGCAATTCATACATGCTAAGATATAAAGGTCATTTATTGTTGCAAAGCAAGATTCTTTATCCACTTCAGTTTCCCCTCACCAAAGTGATGGAAATGGTTCTGGTGTGAAAAAAGTAAATCAGTTTGTTTGTGAGGGAGAAGTGGTGTACCACCTGTCTTCCCCCAAAAATATACTGTAAAGTGGAGCCCAACCCATAAGCTAATGAAATGGAGATGGGCACAACCGTTGCAAAGTAGTTTTGGTTTCAACTTAACCTTTTTACTTTAAGATCTATTTAATATAAGGGTCTACGTTTCATTTCTCTTATGCTCTGAGCATAGAGTTACCTTTTGCTGACTGAGTATCTTTGTTTCATCAATATAAGCTGATCTACCATAACCTCTCAGTGAAAGCCTAAAGCTGTTGTTATTTTGAGCCAAGTTGAATGACATAATCAGATCATCTTGATACTCACAGTGACTGTGGAGTCAACTGTTAATTCGTTTAGGGATTTAGTTGTGCGGGACCACAGTGCAAGTGGTCAAGCTTGTTTTTGAAGTTGAATTCTGATATATGAAAGAATTTAATTCACAGATCATTCGTTTTTCTCCATATTTGACAAAATCTTTTAAATTCTACTATGAATTTTATAAGTGCACAGTGATGATGTAAATTCATACACTCATTCATGCGTGTCACCTAGCCAATCAGAACGCTAGAATACAAAGTATGTGGAGTGCAGTGGATCTTCACAATGCACTGTACGCTTGTTGCGTTCCGGTTTGCGTAGCGGGCGTTTAGTGCATATGAATGTTTCATTGTTTTTGCCGGGTGATTATTTATTTAAAGAAGTTTTGGATCTTGATGGTCATATTAAAGCAGGGTAAATTTTAAGGTAGTTGAGGGGCAAGGCAATTTTCAAAGGGCAAATGAAAAATGCCTTCTATTTTAAGCATTTTTCAAGGGCATCTCGGCAAATTCAGCTAATCAGAAAGGGCATCAAGGCACCTTGTCATTGTAAAAGGGCATCAAGGCAAGTACTAGTAAAATAAGGGAAATTTAAAAGAAATGAAGAAAGAGACCAACTTTCGTGGAAATAAAATGGTGCATTAAAGTATTGTAAACATGTAAGACGATTAATTAAACATTTTGGATTAAATTTGGGAATGTTTCCTATCAAACAACATCATTCCTTTATTCTTTTTGCATGAAAAGGGCATTACGGCAACCATATAAAAGGGCACGGCAGTTGTGCCGTCGGTGGTTTTGTGTTTTTCGGGGCATCGCGGCAACAGTGTGGGGCACCGACGGCATTTGCCGTCGGTGCCATCGGTTAAAATTTACCTTGTATTAAAGGCCTTATTTCTTTTCACAAAAGATACAATATTATTTTTCTGTTGTGTATGAATTAGATTAATAAATTTGCATTCCATTATGCTCGTAAAATGAGATAAAATCAATGCACTTGCTGTAAATTTTGATTGCTGTCCGATGCACTCTGCCCCTATGGGCCTCGTGAATTGGACGCATCAAAATTTGCTTCTCAATGATACATATACAAAAATTTATTATGCGCCATTCCAAATAAATGATCAAAGTGCAGAAAAAAACAAAACACAACTAATAAAAGTCATGATGGATGAAAATAAAACTTCCAACATTTTCTTGAAGGAATGGAAATGAGCAAAATCAGAAAAACTTTTACAATTGTAAGAAATAACAATTTTGGTTGTTATCTCTCCAAAATTTCATGTTCAAAGTTTCTCGAAACCTTAATGTTAAATGCCGCTTCTGAAAGTATGACATAATGTGACCCTGTCTTTATGTGACCCTTAATTTTCAAGTTTATTTTGATACAAAGTGTTAGCTTTCTTTCTATCAAAGTTACAATTGCATCTCAGTACTGTCTTTGAGTCCTGCATTTTAGTCATTCATTTTGGTTTTAAAATAAGGGGTGAAAATATGAAAGCCCTTGACAATGTTTACTTTTTGGTTGTTTTAGAGCTGATGCTGACTGATGTACCACAACTAAAAGTATTTCATTATTGATAATAATTTTTTCTTCAAATTGATCACCTGTTTGATTTTCAATTAAAATATTAAAGGAACATGGTCCGAACTTTTTTTCAATTTTTTTGAGATTTTGGTACCAAAATATTGCTAATATTTTTCTCATAACATGTGTGAAATTTCACTGCTGAGTTATGTTCCGTTTTGGAGAAATGTATGAAAATGTGTCTATTTATGGTAACCATAATTAATTGTATATATGTGTACCGCCGCGGCGAAAGGGTCCAGTTGTTGGCTCGTACATGTTGCTCCTTGTAGCATATCTAATGTATGGTATTTGTATACATCAGATATGCTACAATGAGCAACATGTAGGAGTCGACAACTGGACCCTTTTGCCGCGGCGGTACACATATACACATATAGGCGGCTCTGAAATACAAAATTGCATCAGGGAATTTTATTCAATATTGAGTAACTTAATAAAGTTCTTTTGTTCTGTAGGTTTTGCCCACCAATAATGTAGTGCTTCATAGTAATGCTTAAAACTATCAAATAAATTCAAACAAATTCAATTGACACTTGTCCGGGATTACCCTTCACAGATATGAGTTATTTTTACAGTGTTTGTTCTACTAACCCAATTGATACATCCAAAAAGTATCAAATATAATTTCTATGTATACTTCACATCTGACCTTTATTGCATACTTATATCACATGTTAGATAAAAAGTCCGAAATGACACTGACCTTTTTTTGTAATTTTTGAAAAAAAAAAAAGACGAGACCTATAGCGCCGGTAGTAGTACACGTGAGGTACACCGTATAGCTAAAGCCACAGGGTAGTGTAATAGCGCCACCCTTCTCCATTTAGCTGCAATCGCTTGTTCCAGGATTACTCCTTGTCCGGCATGACTACACTTTCCCCTATAGTGTAAGGCCAACCCTGCCAGTTTTTCAAACTCACGTTTTGATGCTCTCTACCAATTTGAATCTGTGAACTTGTATTATTATACTAGCGCCAATGATAAAAACACCACAGAGTTTACATACTGTAGAATATAACTGAAACACCAGTTGAAACACGCTTGAAATATCTATGCAACCAAACACTACATTAATGCAAATGTCACATTGCTAACATTACTAACACTATATATCAGTGATGTAACACAAACACTATTTTGAAGGTTCTCTGCATGCTGATAAGAACTGATTTAGTAAAATAAAAGACAGTGCGGATAGTACTAACCCATTTCTAAATATTTACAAGGGAATTGAATGCAACAAACGCAATCTTTGGTATAACACAGACTGTGTTGATGTAAGTGGCATCCAGTATCAGACTTTGTCATCATCAACTGATATTCAAGTGGTTATGCACTATGTATAATCCCTTGCAAAATTCTTTTGCCCTTAGCTGCTCGCCCCTTGAATGAAAACGTCTGGCTACACCATTGTTGATGAGTAGGCTAAGTCACCTACATGTACATATATTGAATTTCTGAAATTTTGTATTTAGATTGTGTAAGGCCGTATTTTTACTTTTTTGTGAGTGACCATATATATTGTGCCATATGTTTTCAGCAATCATCCGCTTATTATTCAATATCTATTCTAATTTACATTACAACGCATATTTGAGGAAGAGAAATATATATTTTATATGATCAATTGGGATCATGCAACATATACTGAGTAGTTACTGATTTTCCATCATCAAACATCAGAAAATACATTGGAAGCTATTGGAAATGTTTAAAGAGCGAATACTTGTCACACCATATATATATATATATTGTTGCTATGAAAATGTAAAAATCGACCCTTAATACAAATATGTGTCTAAAATTATTATCCATTGAAAACTACATGTTATATGTTATGGTAAAATTTTCCAGTAATTCAGAACTTTTTGCTAATTCCTCGTTCAAAATCAACCTTTCAACCGAGATTACCGGTATATGTTTTGGACCTCATGTGTTTATTTGATATTTGATAAAAACACCACAGAATTTATATACTTAAGAATATTAGTAAATGTACATCAATTGGTTGTGTGGCCTCTTCAAGAAAAGTAACGACGTATGCAAATTAGTTTTTAAACTAAGTTATATAGATATCAATTTTTGTAAAGTTCTCTGACCGTGCTTAGAGAACTTCATAATGCTAGCAAAAGAAGATATGAGGACCCTCCCACCATGCCTTGCTCACAAGCCTTAGCAGTGGGACAAAATTCAAAAGACTAAGATATAAAGTTTATTGGTAATGAATCACTAGCTGATCAATATCTCTTTCCGCTACACTTATTTCGCATAAAGAATGGAAACATGGTATTGAATACTTTACTTTCAATTAGACAGCCTGTGTTGAGGCTATGAATACCTGAACGGTGGGTTGACTTGATTTTATTTGTGTAGGCCTATTCAAGTTAAAGTTGTAAAAATAATCAGTGTCTTTACGCTTAAATAAATCTATTGATGTTAAAATGAAAAGAAGTGAAGAAAAAAAAAAAGATTGTCCGCGGATTCGAACCCGGCCGCAGAAAATGATATGACGTTGGATACGTCATTGGTCTGATACAAATTTGTCATGCACGGCGCTTCAGACCACTAGGTTTTTTTTCTCTGGCAGTGGTTCATAAATGAAACTAATTTTCTTTTCCTTGCATTGCAAACTGATCACAGATTGTCATAAATTTTGATTTAATGAAATTTCTTTCATCGTTTATGTATGGGAGGCTTCTAATGTTTCTACTTCCCGAATTTTATTGTGTTAATTTCTAGAAACACTGAATAGCCAGATTTCTCAGAATTTTCATTCATACTTCCCATGCTTCAAT
>JXSR01S014182.1:15659-26429 GCA_000969725.1 Ophiothrix spiculata | reverse complement strand
ATGCATAGTAAAGTTAAATTGAACAATCAACAATAATTATGATTAAAATGTGTAGTATTTTATGACAATAAATTAACGTGTTTGTTTTAATTGAGGTATTGTGTTTCATTTTATGCACCGCAATGAGGTCGTGAACATGCAGACACTTTTAGCAATTAATGTTACAATGTTGAAGTTGTGACCTTAAGGTATTAATACTTTTTGTCAAAATGTGGGAAAATCACATTTTTTTCTCCCTTCGCATGTTAACAAGGTGTTTTTAATTTTGTTTTAAATGACACTGAGAATAAATAGGCCAGTGTTTAGAGCACCGTACCATCAACAACATAATTTGCATCACGTGTTCAAACTATCGTTGAAACAGCTTAGGCAGTTATCAATAGTCACCACGTTACGAAAGTGTTACATCATAATGAATTTGAATATGGTTTGGTTTTCTCCAATATAATTTTGAAGCAGTCCTTGATGAAAACTCAAAGGCACATTTAAGTTCAAGGACATGATCATGTAACATTGTGCATTTGTGACCATTGCTGAAGAATGCACGTATAACTCGAAAATTATGCATCACCCAGACCTGTTTACACAACATTTATGATTAAAACAGTTTGTTAAAAACGTACAAATCAGAACAACAAAATATAGGAACAAAACAATACGATTAGTACGTATAAGGTAATGGAATTTGGTTACTATTATTACGGAGAATTTGTTTTTTTTATCACATTCAGGTCGTGAAATGAGTGATCTTAGACACGTTATTAATGAACTCCGTGGGTTTGATAGTCTGGTAAGTACAGTACATCATTATGAAAACATAAAGAATAGAACTAAGAGCTTGGTCACAATAACTCGTTCGAACAGTTACGAGCAGTGTTTAGTCCGTTTAAAAGGACCATGTACCGCGAGCAGCGCGTATGACCAAGCTCTAAAACACCTCAAAAATAGTACACAGAAGAGGTTTCAGTTTGTAATTTATAATATGTAATTTGAAACTAAATTGATCTATGTGGATCTACTAGTATTTTATTCAGTTTAAGATATTGGAAACATTAAGAATATTTTTACAATTTCAGATATTTCCTCCATTCTATTTTTGTAGATATTAAATGACAATTTTTAATGGATTAATGTTTCTGAATTGAATAATGTATATTATATTCCTTTTTTTTTCTCACTCTCCTCTAGGCAACCAAAAATAGAATTCAGGACCTTTCACAAAAAGTAAGTTTATTTGTTTGTTTGTTTACCCGAGTCAGTCCGGTGTGTGTGTGGGTGCATGTAGGGGTGTGTGGGTGTGTTTGTTTGTTTTTTCACTGATTTCAAATATTGGAAAATAAGAAGCACACTGCATCCATTTTGCACTATTAACATTGCCCAATAACCTCATGTAAGACATTCATCGCTCATTATGAATTAATCATAGCCAAATTTTACACAGTCCTCTGCAGATATTTTTCAAAATGGCGATTTTAAATGTTTTCGATGTGTCAACCACCCCTACCCGCCGACTTTGATGGCCTACCATAACCCCACCTTAGGTGGTACCCCGGATTTTTCCCCTTTAAAAAGGATGTAAAAACAATTACCCAAATGCTCAGGGTCGCTTTGTTTTGTGTTTTGGTGCAATCGGCGATCATCCGTTAAGGGAAGGGGGGGGGGTTACTCCCCTTAGGAAGACGAGGGTTAAATATTACAGAATATGCATTTGTTTTCTTTTCAACATACCGTTCCAACCAGATCAAACAAGCAATTCTTTATCGCTACATGTGAACGCATTCTCACTGTTTTTTCTCATTCGATCTAGTTTCTATCTCATTCCAAAAGGAACAAAAAAACCAACACCGAACAGTTAATTACCACGATTGTTTTCCTGTAGTTCATCGTGCCATTTACAGTGATCAAATTTGTAGCAAAAATATCCTTTTCTAAAATTTGTATCTACGAGACAAACCCTCCTTATCTAAATTGGTAATCTCGCAAATCGATTCCCTTCTCCCAATGTGCGCGCGCAGATTTGGCAGTCACGTGGCATCTTGACGTGGAGAGTTTTACGGCTAAATTACTTGGCGAGGAGGGATTACTGCGATTCTGAGCCGTTGACAGCGATATTAAAGTTATACTCTCCGTCTCAGTGTACTGGAATTAGCCTGGATCCACCAGTCACCAAATAGGGTCTCCCTCACTTCCTGGTGTTCGGGCCAACACAGTGAAGTGCGTGTGTTTTTGTAAGACTGATGGACTGAGTCTATACTTTAATTGCTTCGCTTTAATCTCAATGTCTTTACAAATTGTTGCTGTGCTCAAAGAGTTTTAATAGATATGAAGATATGATTCTATTTGCATTTTCCTTTTTTTTTTCAATTCGTTTGACTGTTCCTTTGAGGGACCCGGGGATCAAGGATACTGATGATGTTTTCATTATTGCAATCAGGATTACTGCTATTCTTAAGGCGTGTATTGGAATTGCCTTGTACTTTATTCTAAATGTCTCAGCAAGTTGATGCTGTCCTTAGACATGTTAGGCCTTAATGTGTATGATGGACATGATTGTACGCATTTCCCATCTATTTATTTTAAACATGATTTGGTTGTTATTTTTTTGGATTAAGATTCCTGAGAACCTTAGAAGCCAGATCCCATGAAATAATAAAACCCTCTATTTTGGTCGAAATTTCTAGTTTGGCATTATTAATAGCATTTGACATGTTTAAAGTAATAAATTATTATGGAATCTATGTCCATTACTATAAAATGTCCACATTCAATGAATATTTTTTTTCAATTTCTGCTATCACATATTTCCAAACATAACGTAGTTTTTCCAGTTTCTGCTGTATCATTCTTACTGATTTAATTTTGGTGCTCTTACACTATATTAAGTAAATTAAAAAGTACCTTAGTTTCCTAGACCGAATCTCAAATTTGTATAATAGTAATTTGAGAGCAATCAGTGGAATTTTTAATTATGTCAAATTAAATTGACATCATTATTATACAACGCGGTGCTTTGAAGAAATGTTCTGTACCGCATGACAAGTCACAAACTTATCCCAACAACTCCTTACTTTTAACACATTTGCAAGTATTCTTAAGACCTTTTTTCTAACATTTCTAGTTTCCGTCACAAAATAAAGATTTATTGAGTAGGTAATTACCACGATTGTTTTCCCCGCTGTCGGTTCATCGTCCCATTTACAGTGATCAAATTTGTAGCAAAATTCTCCTCCTTTTCTCAGCTTTGTATCTACGAGACAAACCCTCCTTATCTAAATTGGTAATCTCGCAAATCAATCCCCTTCTCCAATATGCGCGCGCAGATTGGCAGTCACGTGGCATCTTGACGTGGAGAGTTTTACGGCTAAATTACTTGGCGAGGAGGGATTACTGCGATTCAGAGGCGATGACAGCGATTTCTTATACTCTGTATCTCAGTGTACTGGAATCGCTTTGCTTTAATCTCAATATATTAACAAATTGTTGCTGTGCTCAGAATTTTAAGGCTGAGGTAGACCTTCAACTAGCATGAACGGTTTTTGTACTCTAACTCTCAAACTAATTGCATAAACCATATAAACGTCTACATTTTTTGAAGCGGGTTTTTACCCTGAACATGATGGTGATTTTGGTTTTTGACATATTTTTTGTCCACAAACTTTCTGGAAAGCCTAACTAAAATTTGCATTCGGGAAATTTTGAACTTTTATGCTTTTTAGAATCTAGAAAAAATGTCTAGGAAGGGTTTTCTAAAATTTTTGATAATCTTATTTTTTGAAAAAAGGCCAACAATATGTCAAAAAATCGCCATATTGATGGCAGCGATGGGTTTTTTACATTTTTTGACGTATTTTTGGCATTTAAAAAAAATAAAAATTCCTTACTTTTAACACATTTGCAAATTAGTATTCTTTGGATCTTTTTTCCTACATTCTAATTTCCATCACAAAATATAGATACATTGAGCAGGTAATTACCGCGATTGTTTTCCCCGCTGTCGGTTCATCGTCCCATTTACAGTGATCAAATTTGTAGCAAAAATCTCCGCCTTTTCTTAGCTTTGTATCTACGAGACAAACCCTCCTTATCTAAATTGGTAATCTCGCAAATCAATTACCTTCTCCCAATATGCGCGCGCAGATTTGGCAGTCACATGGCATCTTTACATGGAGAGTTTTACGGCTGAATTACTTGGCGAGGAGGGATTACTGCGATTCTGAGCCGTTGACTCTATCTCAGTACACTGGAATTGCTTCGCTTTAACTTCAACTTTATTATTTCCATATAAAACAGTACATATAAATGACAGACAAATAAAATCTTATGGAGGAGACGGCTGGAAGGCCAGTGAGGCCCGTTAAATAGCCGACCCCTATATTATAACACAACATAAATCAAACAGCAAGGAAATAAAAAATACCAAAAAAGACATACAACGATGAGCTCAAAGGACGTGAGATGGTCTAATTCAAATAAAGTTACTCGTAAGCTTGCAATAGGTAGCGTTTAAATAGATTTCTAAAATGTTCAATCGATTTTGATTCTTTTATATTTTGGGGCAAAGAGTTCCATAAAACGGGACCGTTCGATCTTATGCATTGGTCAGAAAAAGCTTTCTTGTTACTAGTTATTTGCAAATCGTTGGTATGTCTTGTTTTGTATTTATGGATATCAGACCGTCTTGTAAAGTAATCTTTAAATGAAACCGGTAAGTCATTTATGCTAAATCTGTATGTAAAAACTCCTAGTTCCAGAGTATACATATCATTAATGTTAAGTAGATTAGATTGGAGGAATAATGGGGCAGTATGACTTCTAAAGTGGGAGTTGGTAATTGATCTTATTGCCCATTTTTGAAGTTTTACTATTTTGTCCAGATAACTCTTACATGTTTTATCCCAAATCACAACTCCATAATTTAGGTATGGAAGTATAAGAGTACAATATAAAGTCCGTAATATACTATAAGGAATAAAATGCTTCAGTTTGTTGATGACACCAATATTTCTTGAAATAGTTTTTGATGTACAATTAATATGATTTTTCCACGTCAAATTCTCGTCTACTTTAATTCCCAAAAAATTAGTACTGGTAACTCTATCAAGCTGTGTATTATTTAGTGAAATTTTTAAGTCGCTTTGTATTTTACTTGTCATAAAAGATGTACCTAGAATCATAAAATTTGTTTTTGAAGCATTGATGGACAATATATTGGCTTTGAACCAATTTGAGACTTCTTTAAGTTCATTATTGACGATATTTGTTTTATTAACAATATTTTTATCAGAGAATAAAATAGTAGTGTCATCAGCAAATTGTTGCTGTGCTCAGAGCTTTAAGCTGGGGTAGACCGTCCACTGACTTCATCGTCCCATTTACAGCGATCAAATTTGTAGCAAAATTCTCCTCCTTTTCTTAGCTTTGTATACGAGACAAACCCTCCTTATCTAAATTGGTAATCTCGCAAATCAATTCCCTTCTCCCAATATGCGTGCGCAGATTTGGCAGTCACGTGGCATCTTGATGTGGAGAGATTTACGGCTAAATTACTTGGCGAGGAGGGATTACTGCGATTCTGAGCCGTTGACAGCGATTTCTTATACTCTATCTCAGTGTACTGAAATTGCTTCGCTTTAATCTCAATGTCTTTACAAATTGTTGCTGTGCTTAGAGCTTTAATAGATATGATTCTATTAGCATATGTAACCCATCATATCGAAAGGTACCTTAAGGGTCCCAAAATGAAAATTTATTTTTTTTGGTCTCATCTGAAAGATTATATTTTAAGCTTTAAAATGACACCTTGCATTTGGTTATTGGATGTTCGATTGCAAAGTTACACCCAAATTGGCAAAAGGCATCGGGCTGATTCAGAAAACTATAGTTCTGAGAAAATTGAGTTTTAAAGTTTCTGTACTGGTAAAACTTTAATGGAGAAAGAATTTTCATCTTGATTTTTAAAATATTTGTCTTATGTTTTGGATGATGAAACCTGATTAATATGATAGAATACACTTCAAAGGTAACGTTTATGATGAAATTACGTAGAAATTTGACCTTGGGCATGATTTTGGCTATGCTCAGCTTCAATGGCCTGTATCTCGTAATTTATTATGCCGACCTTAAGGTACCTTTCGATATGATGGGTCACATTTTCCTTTTTGTTTTCAATTCGTTTGAATGTTAATTTGAGGGGATCAATGATACTGATGTTTTCATTATTAAGATTAGGATTACTTCTATTCTTAAGGCGTGTATTGGAATTGCCTTACTTTAATCTAAATGTCTCAGCAAGTTGTTGCTGTCCTAGAGCCTTAATGTATAAGATGCGCATGATTCTACGCATTTCCCATATATTTGTTAACATGATTTGGTTATTTTTTTTTTTGGATTAAGACTCCTGAGAACCTTAGAAGCCAGATTCCATGAAATGATAAAACCCTCTATTTGGTCGAAATGTCTACTTTAATTTAAAGTAATAAATTATTATGGAATATATGTGCATGACTATAAATTGTCCATATTGAATGAATAATGATATTTTTTTAAATGTCTTCTATCACATTTTTCAAAACGTAACGTAGTTTTGCCAGTTTCTGTTGTATCATTCTTACTGATTTAATTTTGGTGCTCTTGAACGGGCACAAAGTAGTAATGTTCACTAATCCATTAATGTTTCAAGCTGGTTTCAGCCTGTCGTGTTGTCGTACGACCAGCGTGACGTCAAAATTTAAAATGCGCAAACTCGACCTTGTCGCATCTCCTTGCCGTACGACAAGCCGATATTTCGATTACCCTGTCGTGATGGTCGCAACGGCACAATATTTTGAGTTGGAATAAATCCAACTTTTCTTGTGACAGACCATTGCGGCAATATGCAAATGTGTCGTGTTATAGTGCGACAACTGCTACAAATGTTTGGTTGTCTGCCGCATCGTCGTGTGCCGCAACGACAGCTAGTCTGAAACCACCTTTATTCTTGAAGACACCTCAACATAATATACACTATATTAAGTAAATTAAAAGGTTCCAAAGTTCCTTAGACTGAATCTCAATTTTTTATATGTAATTTGAGTGCAATGGAATTTTTGATTATATCAAATTAAATTGACATCATTTTACAACGCGGTGCTTGGAAGAAATGTTTTTGTATCACGTCCGAACATAAACAACACACCAAGTCACCAAGTAACGCCAACAATTCCTTACTTTTAACACATTTGCAAGTATTCTTTGGACCCTTTTTTCTGGTTTCCGTCACAAAATAAAGATACATTGAGCAGGTAATTACCACTACTGTTTTCCCCGCTATCGGTTCATCGTCCCATTTACAGTGATCAAATTTGCAGCAAAAATATCCTACTTTTCTTAGCTTTGTATATACGAAACGAACCCTCCTTATCTAAATTGGTATTACCTCGCAAATCAATTACCTTTTCCCAATATGTGCAGTTTTGGCAGTCACGCTGGCATCTTTACATAGAGAGTTTTACGGCTAAATTACTTGGCGAAGAGGGATCACTTCAATTCTGAGGCGTTGACCGATACTTTTCCTCTCTTTTACTGAACTCGACTTGCTTTAGTTTTAATGTCTTAACAATTTGTTGCCGTGCTTAGAGCTCTAATGGTAATATTTGACTTGTTGAGCTAAAAATGATACTTTGTCTCAAATGAGTCAAATAACTCAACCCTTTTCTGAAGTTGCATATAAACATTGAATCTATATTATGGTTTGATGACCCGTATATCAGAGTAAGCACCAAAAACACTTTAACATTTATGAAAACGAAAAAATGAATTTTTGGCCCACCCTGTATATTTGTCTTGCTAAGGAAGCTCTATACATCAACGATCAATCTGGCTATGGTTTGATTAGCTGCATAGCGGAGTAATCGAAACACATCTTCAATGTGAAGGTAGCTTTTTTTTAATCACCCTGTATATTTTTACGAGGAAGCTGTACATACAACAACGATCAATCTGGCTATGGTTTGATTGGCTGCATAGCGGAGTAATCGAAACACATCTTAAATGCGATGATAGCTTTTTTTTTAATAACCCTGTATAATGTGTCTTGTCAAGGAAGCTGTATATACAACAACGTTCAAGTCTGACTATGGTTTGGTGAGGTGCATGGCGTAAGGTTTCTGTCGAGACTGGTTTTTTTCATGTCGACATGTTTTTTTGTCGACGTCGACATAATGTCGACATAAACTTGATATCAAAGAGTTCGTTTTTGCGGGAAAACAATATTGTTTGGATAAGCTTACGGCTACAGTCCCTTTTTCGTCTCGCTCGGCTAAACGTCATGTTTACTTTAAGTTTTTACCTACTTACACCTATCAGAATATCACAATTTGTGGCGTATATATGGATAGAGTCTCTAGTTTATACATAAATATTTACTAGTGATTTCACGGCCATTATCAAGGTCGTCAATAGACTATTTCGAAAAAGGTGACCAGCGTTCGAATTAAGGAAAAAATCATGGTTGTCCGACGGACAACCAGGTTGTAATTTTTGGTTGTCCGTCAGAAATGTGGTTGTCCGTCAGGTGTTGTAGAATTCAAAACTGACAAGCAAAAAATATAAATAAATAAAAAACGGTCTCCCAAGCGCACAGACAACTTCGAGATCCCTACTTCTTGGTTGTTTTTTTCAACAGCAAATTGATAAAAAGTCATATTTTTTACAGCGATCAGGGAATTGCAGAAAAATGCTGATAATTTTACAATTGTATCGAAAGTTCCAGTTTTGAAATAAACATGCTAATAAGTATGTTTATTTGACTTTGAGAAATTATGGTTGTCCGCCGGACAACCACAGCATTAATTTAGGTTGTCCGTCGCTAGATTTGGTTGTCCCGGGCAACCGGACAACCAAAATTTCGAACGCTGAAGGTGACCCTTTGTTTGCCGAAACCTCATAATTTCATGATGTTCGAACAATCCGATTGTTTTCAAATTTTGACAGATTGTAGGCTTGATACTTCTTAATGAAGTACAAATAATATTTTATAAATATGTGGTGTTGAGTTTGAATGATAATGTAACCCGCGCACGGTTAGTTTGCCTGAAAAAACGGACGTGAATTACGACTTAGTCACCCTGTATGTGTCTTGTCAAGGAGGCTGTTTACATCAACGTTCAATCTGACTAATGGCTTGATGAGCTGCATGGCGGAGTAATCGAAACACCTCTAAATGTGATGGTTCCTGTTTTTAACCACCCTGTATATATCTTGTCAAGGGCACTGTGTATACATCAATGTTCAATCTGACTAATGTTTTGATGAGCTGTATAGCTGAATTCCAATATATGGCGTATATTGGAATAGAGTCTCTAGTTTATACATAAATCTTTACTAGTGATTTCACGGCCATTATCAAGGTCGTCAATAGACTACTTCGAAAAAGGTGACCTTTTTTTTTTGCCGAAACCTCATAATTTCATGATGTTCGAACAATTCGACTGTTTTCAAGTTTTGACAGATTGTACTAGGCTTGATACTTCTTCTTGAATTACAAATAATATTTTATAAATATGTGGTGTTGAGTTTGAATGATAATGTAACCCGCGTTGTTTTGCCTGAAAAACCGGACGTGATTTACGACTTAGTCACCCTGTATGTGTCTTGTCAAGAAGGCTGTTTACATCAACGATCAATCTGACTAATGGCTTGATGAGCTGCATGGCGGAGTAATCGAAAACACCTCTTAAATGTGATGGTACCTGTTTTCTATCGTGTCAAGGGGACTGTATATATCAATGTTCAATCTGGCTATGGTTTGATGGGCTGCATAGCGGAAAATCGAAACACCTCTTAAATGTGATGGTTCCTGTTTTTTAAACACCCTGTATATATCGTGTCAAGGGGACTGTATCAATGTTCACTCTGGCTATGGTTTGATGGGCTGCATAGCGGAAAATCGAAACACCTCTTAAATGTGATGGTACCTGTTTTTTAACCACCCTGTATACATATTGTCAAGGAGGCTGTTTACATCAACGATCAATCTGACCATGGAAATAGTAGATGATTTGACTAATGGCTTGATGAGCTATATAGCGAAGTAATCGAAACACCTCTTGTGGCTTGGTTTTTTTTAATCACCCTGTATATATCTTGTCAAGAAGGCTGTATACATCAACATTCATTCCGACTATAATGGTTTGATGGGCTGCATAGCGGCGTAATCGAAACACCTCTTAAATGTGAAGGTAGCTTTTTTAATCACCCTGTATAATTTATTTTGACAAGGAAGCTGCATATACAACAACGATCAATCTGGCTAAAGCTTAATGAAGTGCATGGCGGGGTAATCGAAACACCTCTTAAATGTGATGGTACAGTTTTTTAACCACCCTGTATAAATCTTGTCAAGGAGGCTGTTTACATCAACGTTCAATCTGACTAATGGCTTGATGAGCTTAAAGGATTAATGAAGTGCATGGCGGGGTAATCGAAACACCTCTTAAATGTGAATGTACCCTTTTTTTAACCACCCTGTATAAATCTTGTCAAGAAGGCTGTATACATCAACGTTCATTCTGACTAGCGGAGTAATCGAAACATCTCTTAAATGTGATGGTACATTTTTTTAACCACCCTGTATATATCTTGTCAAGAAGGCTGTTTACATCAACGTTCATTCTGACTAGCGGAGTAATCGAAACATCTCTTAAATGTGATGGTACAGTTTTTTAACCACCCTGTATAAATCTTGTCAAGGAGGCTGTTTACATCAACGTTCAATCTGACTAATGGCTTGAT
>JXSR01S014182.1:3265-15609 GCA_000969725.1 Ophiothrix spiculata | reverse complement strand
CTGACTAATGGCTTGATGAGCTGTATAGCTGAGTAATCGAAAACACCTTAACATAATGGTTATATATCTTAAATGTGATGGTAGGAATTTGGCAGCATGATATCAGGTTGCTCGCTAATTTGTTGATTTTACGCCCAAAGGAGTTATAAGGATTGTTAATAGATTGGCTGATTCGACACCAAATCGAAGTTGCTATTATTATATCCCATAAATCATAGCGCCTTTCAATTTATCTCGATATTTGCGATGGTTTTGGCTTTTGTAATGCTATATGTTAAGAATCATCGGGTATCTCATTAGGTTGATTTTATGCTCTTTTAAGGAGTTAATTATATAATTGGCATTAGATTATTTATTTTGTTTTAAAAAGCGACGCATTTTGGGAAGATTTACAAGCTGCCTTCTAGGCACCAAATATTTAAATTATCAATATCTTGAGTAGATTTTGTTTGGGTTTTTATATCAATGAATGTATGTGTTGAAATGTGTCGTTTGTTTTTCTGTTTTATGGATGGGAATATTTGTTATGAAATCTAGTAATGGTTAAAGCTCGACAATTATTTAAATATCTAAATAGACTACAACTCCGATTTATCATTTTCATCATTATTGAAATTCCTTCATTTGAAAATAATGTAAACAATGACACTATAAATATTTCTTATATATCACATTCCTCATTCTTCCCATGTTTGTTTTTATCTCCATGTTGTATTTTAGTGCGATGACTTGAAATCCAAATTGAAGAAGAGAGACGCCGATCTTAAACGTGCCTTGCAAAGAATATCAGAATTGGAAACTAGAGTTACCGCGAAATCGCCGAAAAATGGCACGCTACATCATCACCGCCAGAACAATAGCAGACGGCTGAATTTGAACTTGAATGTAAGGAATATCAGTGTGACGAGTTTAGAAAGTAGTAACGACGAGTCATCGTGGCAGATAGAGAGTTTTGATACTGCTGTGGAAGAGTTATCCGGTCATGATAGCTCGCATGTTTCCACCTCTTCTCCACAACCATCTCCAAGGACTTCTAAAATACCCAATGGAGCGCTAAGTTCAAGCACTGTAAAAGAGTCTAAGAAGCAACAACGATCAGTACTATCGAAACATCCGCGTGACGTCATAGTTCCCGGTATTTCAATTAACGGTGAAGTGCAACAAGAACACAGCAGACACACGTGGCTAACCCCACCGGTCGGTTCACGGGCACCACCGGAGGAGGTGGAGAGTTCGACTCATGATGAGGAGTCAGATGGACATGAATCGGAAGTAACGGGAAAGAAGTTGCTTTCGGCTAGTGGGCAGAGTTTTGATAGTAGGAGTTCGGCTGCTAGCCAGTCTGCTGGGGATTTATCTGATGGTTCGGTACTGAGTGATGCGAGCAGGGATAGTGTAGATAGTGATTTCTAGTTTCCAGTAAGGACACCCACTGCAGACTTGCGCAAGTGTGTTTTGTGTTGAATTTCCAGAAAATTCAGCTTTAATCTTGCCAGTTGGTCAAAACTTCTGTGTACCGTGTATTGAACGGGATTGCAGATAACCAAATGCAAGTCTTGAATCAAAAATGTTACCGGTTCTGAAAAAAAAAATATGTGCATGCATTGTGTCCAAACGTAATTTTGTAAATGAGAATTTGAGTATTTTTAAAGCAGGATATCGTCACTTCAAATATACATGTAATTGGGCCATGAAAATTAGTTTTTATGATTTTTATAAGTGTTTTTTTTTTCATCTTGACCTAAAATTGTTTCTGCTTTTAACATAATCATGAGTATACCTCTTGTTGATGCACTTACAAGAAAGTTTTTGCATTAAGTTAAGAATGTTAGTAAAATTGTACCTTTAACATTGCCCCAAAGGTTGGTAATATTCAACATGTGTTTAAGAGTTTGAACATGATTTAATGTTATATTTAAGTTGTGTCAACTGCATTATACATGTTATATGGTTGTAAAACAACCATTTTGTGTGTGATTTATATGAAGCTGTTCTGATATAAAGTTTCCAAAAATGGCGTCATAAAAAGAATGCATTCAGCATTGCACATTGTCTGATCATGACATCGCCAGCGCTGCAAAACGCGCATCATGGTGACATCATGTAGGGCTGGTATCGGCAAGCATTTGCATTGTAGACAAAGCCCCGAAATCGAGCGGCCGACGTTTTGTCAATGCAGCCAAGAGGATTGACATTACAACTTGTGACACTCTGTTGAACTCGTCATGGTCACCCCCTTTAATTGAAATCAATGTGGTGATGCTGCCATAGAATGTTATAAATGAAAATGTGATCAAAAAAACTTATGCTAAGATGAGTAAAATATCAGGGCAGATTTCATTATATGTTAAGCTTTCTATTTTCCTCGAATATTTATTGAATTGATTTTTTTTTTCCAAGTTTGTCGACATATAAACAGGCTTGTCGACAACGAGTGAAATTGGTTTTGTCTACGACATTGTCGACTAAAGGCATGTGGATACCAGCCATAGTGACATGTTTAGAACAATCATGTTCTTAACGCGTTCTCTAGGAGTCATGCTGTGTTAAATGTGAAGGTGGCCATTTTTGACACAAAAAATAGCAAAAATTACCACTTGAGATTTATGTCTGGAAATACTTTAAAAAATTTAAGATTAGAATCTAAAATCTGGAGAAAACAGATCCTGGCATTGGTTTCTAGATTGTAGAAAGTAATTAAGTTCCGATTTTTACCAAAGCAAAATTTAGATAGTCTTTCCGGAAAACGTTTATTACCAAAAAAAGGGTCAAATAATATGTTTTCGTCAAAAATCAATATTGTGTTCTGTATGTAATTCCGTTTTTCATATGCTTTTAGAAATGTATGCTTTCATAAGGATTAAATTTTTAGTTGGTGAGTTAGAGAGTAAAAAATATTTTCTAAAAAGATGGGTTGACACCAACCTAAAGAATTTTTGAAATTTTTATCACATGTTTTAGAGAAAGCAGCTTCTTAGAAGATGCTCCTAACACTAATAGATCATCACGATTGGATTTCTACCTCTTGGTGCATACTAAGTAAAATAAAACCTTGCACCACAAACGGGACCACAATTACGTATGATGTAATATAGTAGAGGGAATTTTGCAGAAAATATATGAACATTTATGCGAGTGTCAATGGGAATCTGGACCCTACCATCCTCATGTCTTAAACATCCGGCACAATAATTCGCCTCAGTTCATTCTTATAACTGTCGTAAAAATAGGTTGAAGATTCAGAAAGACAAACAAAATGCGTCCAAAGAATCGTCGTGACCTCTCTTTTGCGACCAAAGATTATGACGTCGATTTGACGTCAAATGCCTGTAAACCTGAAGAGGGTAAGTTCATGACACCATTGATGCTTGCATTAAGGACTAGATACACTTCGTCATATTTCTTATCATTTTCATTCAGAATTTTTCTAATGGTATTGAATTTTTATGCGGAATCAACATTTTCATTTTTTTAATTTTTATCATGGTGTAAAATATAATGTTTTACCATTCACCAAAATGTTCATTTTTCGCATCACGGCACATTTTTAGAGCTTTATACACATGATACATGTAGGTTGATGATAATTGTTGTATTTCAAGGCTTGTATTTAAGATTCTTCTTCAAATTCCTGTTCATACTTCATTGCGTGTGCTGTTTAAACATTTACTCAGGATTTTTCTTGTAAATTGGACTTGTCAACATTCCGAATTCGGTTAGAATTGTCGAATTCGTAAGGCCCATCTTAAGGCAAAAACAAAAAACAGGTTTGTTTCCCGGGCGCTGCGCGCATTTCGTCTCGGCGTCATTATTTGCGCATTTCATTTTTTATTTGATATTTTAGACAACGAAAATCAAAATAGCCAATTTGATAAAAAGAACGGGGAAAATTGCAAAATTTTTACTAAAGAAGTGTTTTCTTTTCAACAAAAACTTGAAACTGGACAGGTTTTTTACTGAAAAAATCATCACCCATACGGATTTTCGATCAAAATTTGCCTTAACACCTCTTGAACAATAGAAAAAAACAAAAACAAAAACCGCATTTCGCATTTAGGTTTTTTGACCACCGACAAACTTGATTTTTTTTGGCCTAATGATATGAACGTCGAATGAGGCCTTCCATGCCAAAGCCCGGAGGGTCTTCAAACAAGGGATACTCAAAGTAGATTTCAGAATTTTGGCCATCTCTATACCTCAAAAAGCGCGATTTTTTAGACCCATCTATACCATTTTTCTAGAAAAAAGCACTTAATCTAGGGCAAATTTGGTGTTTTGTTGGCAAAATTTTCTAAAATACATTGTACACATGTTTCTAATAATTGAGAGAGGTAAAAAGTGCGATTGATTGTAATATGTATAATTTTTAGGGGAAGATGCAATACGTGCCTTAACTGTATATAAGATGTTTTCCCTCCGAATGCAGTATTTTGTAGATTTTGCCTATACGAGGGGTATCAAAAAGTTTAAAACTTTAAACAACAGAAATAAAACCAGGAACGTTATTTTATCACAAGATACTTGAGGCATTTTTGCGAGTGAGGTTAAAATTTCCCCATTCAATGGCATGCTCCATTCATTTTTTCGGAACAATTCTACAAATAGATACAATACTGCACCTTGATGATCTTTACATAGTCAATGTGCAAAGTAACACATTTTTTCACTTTCACTTTGTTGCTTTTACTGTACAATTGTATATTAAGATTATTATTTTTATGTCTCTGTATACCCTGTATGGGGTCAAATGAGAAATAAAACAAACAAACAAACTGACTGTCCACAAACCATTATTGTAGGATCCTCTGAAAAAAACCCTGTTTTTATATTTAAATGAAAATCAACACTTTCAGGTCAACTATGTTTTATTACGTCATTGTGACGTCATTCTTCGACCAATTTCCATAATTGTGGTATCAATGGAAAGAGGAAACCCTAACCTTTACTATGGTATCAAACAACTAAACTTTGGTTGCGTCATAAGGATTTACTGGGCCCTATAACCCTTCAAATGCAGGGACATAATTACGCCGCATGTCACGATTTCCACCATGCAGTTGTATTAAAGCGGGTATAGTTCGATGAAATCAATCGCCACCTGTAAAGAAAGTAAAACGACTTATGAGACCATTTTACATAATGTACATAAAGGCGAGTGAATATTCTGACAAAATTTCATTGATATAGTGACGTACCTTCTGGGTAAAGTTAAAACTTTTTGATACCCGTCGTAGGCTCTCATTGTAAAGTGATGACCATTCTTATAGCAAGCTTTCAGAATATAGAAGATGTTATAAAAGTATACACGTATATAGTTAAAACACATTTTAGACCCCTCTCCAAGTATAACGAGTGTGAATGCATTAACATGTATTGCATTGTTTAACTTGTTTCACTGAATTTGAAATAAATTATCTTTAAGCCATCAAGTGCCTGTACTCATATAACAAAGTTAAATGTGTATGTGTGAGGGTACTTCACATTTAAAATGTCAAGTCTACATTATACGCATAATTTGTGATGGACAAAACTCAAAAATTAAATGTAGTCAATGTTTATTGTTGAAGAACAATTAAAAATGATAAATAGATATTATTGAATTTCAAATGACTTTACCGTCTTCGATTATTAAGATGCAACAGTTATAATCTTTTTGAAAATCTGCAAGAAGGGTGACCGTTACTTTCGTGACCCTTTGGTGCAAAAAGCTTAACTTGCCCCAGCTGTCGATTTTGTGTAATGGATATTTCACACCTTCAACGCTTCATGAAGCGATATGATGTCGCTGCATTCAGCGAGTACGGTTGATTGAGCGTCCGGACTGAAATTGTGGAGTCATTTTCACATCGTTAATTTAGCTTTGTCCATTAAGTAATGATTTGCAGTTTGGCACTATTAACAAAGGTGGTCATTTGTAAGACAATTCTCTATTTCTCCGGCCAATCCATTTGCTCTTGACCAAATGACCAGAATAATGACGACTGCCCATTAAAGTATTTGATTTCTTCACATTTTTCACCTCGCACTTTTAATTATCAATGAACACGTGTTTAAAATGATGAAACCCAATTGGTTCATTGGAGAGTGTCAACTTTCGAAATAGTAAGTTCGGTATAGCTATTATTGTACGGGTATTTGCATGACTGAAATAGATCGAAATGAATGCAGAATGACTGCTATCTTATTGTTTATAAAATAAATAGCTTCTCTAAAAACAAAATGACGCTGAGCAAAACGAATGCATAGATTCCCGCCTAACACTAACCCGATGATACCAAACTCTAACAACGCCCAATCCTTACCCGTACCTATAACCCTAACCATTTAGATGCGTTTCGATCCGGCATGTCTTAAAATTGTTTCAAAAGACGCGTCTTGTACCTGAGGTTTATAGGTGTCCTTTATTAATATATGACTTGTGAATTGGATGTCGTGAAAATGACATGTGGCATTTGAACATGTCCTGCATATACTCTATATATAAACCTTGCAAGCAATGCAAGATGCATATAGCATATGCCTTGTACTCTGCTACACTGTTGCATACTTCAAGATTTATTATAAGAGACATTAGAAGGGAAAAAAATTAAGGTAATGTACCTCCCATAACTTTTTGAAATTCTGATAACTGTTACCTATCGGAACGATAGTTAAAATTACAAGTGAAATAAGAAATTGACCATTTTGTCCGGGCCAATAATCTTGACCATTATAACACCAGCTATTATTCTTAATTGCAGTGAGACCCGAGACCCTTTCTCGGATGACCAGAGATCAAATTTCTCATCTGTTAAAACTGAAACTCATTATACAATTCTTACATCTCTAAATTGCGTATGGTCAACAACACTGACCACTGTGGGTCATCCGCCATAGTTTATCTATCTTGACCAACCAAAATAATTTGGCAATATCTTGACCATTATTGCAAATTACACCGAGACCTGAGAAGAGACCCTTTCTCAGATGACCCAAGTATCAAATTTCTTCTTAAGGTTAGATCAAAAATCCATTATACAATTTCACTCTTATGGTCAGAAATGACCACTGTTAGTTCCCGCCGCTGTTCGATATATTTTGACAAATTGCAAGTACGATAATTCATTAATGTCTTGACCAATATGTGATGACTCACCCGAAACTTGCCAGTGGGACACTTTTCAAGAAACAGGTGAAAATAGGCAGCCAAAAATAAAGAAAATAATAAGAATTTCCAGCAGATTTTCTGCTGTAAAATTTGATCGCCTTGATCAATTTGGTAAGGTGTCAAGTTAGAAAATGCTGCAACAGATGAAATGATAAAATCAAAAACGAAATCATCTGCAAAGTCCCCCTTTTGGGGTGAGCCATCACAGATTTTCTGCTGTAAAATTTGATCGCCTTGATCAATTTCAACAAGTAAGGTGTCAAGTTAGAAAATGCTGTAACAGATGAAATGATAAAATCAAAATCGATATCATCTGCAAAGTCCCCCTTTCGGGGTGAGCCATCACATATTGAAAAAAGAAGAGAGATCTAAGACCTTTCTTTCATGAACAAAGATTGAATTTCTTGAACAAAGATCAGCACAGATTTCTAGCCTCTTCGTACTTTAGTTCTTCTAAACCTTTGCTACTTGTCCATCTCATAATTTGGATCCCCAAAACTAACTGATGTTCAGTACGTCAGTTCAAATCTGTTGTGAATTATCTCATTAAAAAACAAAGATCTTAGTTTACAAAATCGTAATTTACAAAAAAGTATCGATTTGGTCTTACCTCACACAGGACCTCACAATCAAAGTACCGTAATTTCCGCCCTTTCGTCCGCGGATTATCTGTGTTTTATTGACAAAATAATTATCAGTGCGGATTATCTCCAGGTGCGTATAATCTGGCGAACAATAAATTCAATACATCATAAGACGCCCGATTGTGTTTTGTGCAATGCCAACTCGCCAATGAGCACCAATTTCCTAAGGGAAAATCTCTAACAAAGCTGACGTTAGTCAAGTGTTTTTCCTCAATGATTAAGTTCAATAACGTAAATAAATTTTAATTGACGTGTTATATAGATATAGTAGGTTATTTGGGACAAAGAGGCAAATAGTATATTTACGGAGACTGATCGGATGATCATTTAAACAGGATTTCCTAGTCCGAGGTACTCAGCCATTAATGTAATAAAATATGCAAATTCAATTCCGCCGCCCCACCTGAAGATTATGACGTATGTGATATTCTGTACTCTTCTACCTTCGCTGTTACAGATTGCAAGTTGTCAAGTTGTTAGGCTTGTTCAAGTTTGTCTTAAATTATCTCATTAAAAGACAGCGGATTAAGTTTACAAATAGTTTACAAATTGTAATTGACAAAAGAAATATCGAATTAATTTTATCGTTATCGCACAAAGGAGGCATGTCAATCAAAGTATGGGACAGGCTATTGTTTTCAACAAAAGCAAAAATCGCTAGCCGTTTTAGTTGTGCTTTTTCTCGTGTAGACTCAAAAGGATTGTTACGGATTGCAATTTCTCAAGTGGGGATTATCTGTACTTGATATAATTGACTCCAGTAAATAGAATAAGTAATGTGTTAACAAAATATTTTACAACAGATTACAAAATGCATTGTTATGCACGGACAGAACATTTGAACTTAAGCAGTGCGTTAGTTGACAATATAGCCTATCCCATACTTTGATTGACCGGCCTCTTTTTTGCGGTAAGATTAATTCGATATTCTTTTGTCAATTGCAATTTGTAAACTTTTTGTAAATTAATTCCGTTGTCTTATAATGAGATAACTTACGACAAACTTGAACAGGCCTATAAATAGAACTGGTTTAACAAAATTGTTAACAAAATACATTGTTATGCATTAAAAAATTTTGAACTGGGCTAGTGTACAGCAAAGTTTATACAGTTGGTATTAAGAGCGAACTGACCATCCCCATTGATTTTTAGGAAGTAATCGCTACATATATGATATTTGTTTACTTCTACAGCTCTTCCTTAATATAAATCTACAGATAAGAAGATTTTGGATTGACTTTTTATACAATGTACAACGAAAACCTGCCTTGGAAACACATAAACATGTCGTAAATTTTCTTTTGTACGAGGTATAAGATTTAGTTTAACTTTTATTAAGTAAAGATACTAGCCTATATTCCACTTAGTATAGTATTAGTAGTAAAATCAAGATAAGTAAAAGTTAAAACAATTTACACATAAATTGCTAAAGTTGAGAGATTTATTTTTTTTGGTATATCTGGTGGTGTGAATATGTCCATTGTTTTCGAAATCCTAAAATTAATTCAAAAACATGTTCTATCGATTTCGTTTAAACTTATACAATGTGTATTTAGTAGCGGGAAGAATATAGGCCAGTCTCTTTAACATCTATCCAAACGTGTAATTTAGTATTACATGTTTAATATCAGAGATTCAAAAATACGTATAGAATTCAATGAATTTGCAAAATAAAGAGTCAGTAAGCATGGTAAGATAAAATTAGGCAATTAGGTGGCAAAACCTAAAAACGCGCTAAACAACAAACGACATTCTTGAATTATGTTAACATGGTAAATTGACATGTTTACGATGAAGGATAAGAGTCTTATTAACAGTTAATCATAAACTTAATCCCCGAAACCCATTATCAAATATGGAATAATTAGTGTATTCGTTTGCAAAGTTAACACATCAAAGATTTTACTGTTTTCCTTTAATCCTCTCGTGATCATAAAATATCAAACTGGGCCTAGATTTGAACTTGGGTAATTCTGCCATACAAAGTAAAAACGCAGTATGTGCATTGCAGATACATTGCATGTTACTTCCTTTTCCCTTGGAGAAATCCTACACAAATGAGCAGACGACCAAAGCGCTTTCATAACTAAAGGTAGTATCTGCTATATTAAACATGTGCTGATACAACCTTTTTGCATGGCAATGGATTTGAGTGAAATTGTATGCTTAAAGGAAGTATCTGCTATGCTTTATAGATACACATACTGCGTTTTTACTTTGTAGGGTAGAACTTGGGTAATTGTGTGACCTAATTTCCTGACACGCATAGTCCTATAAAACGCTACAGAATATGCTTCGGAATTGAGCTCCTCTGATATCAACTTAAACAAACGCATAGTGCATGCGAGAGTGACGTCATTTCAAGGTTTGTTCCATTCATAATCGTCGTCCCAAGTCACGTCGGTTGGAACTTACAAAATGGCCGCTTACCGAAAGCCTGTCTTCTCTTTACGCCTATCGAGGCCAAGCTGAGAAAATGAGGCTCTTGTAGAGGTTATGGGTTTGAGCCCCGGGCCGGGCGTGGTGGTTTTATGTTTCTTTGCTCCGTGGTTCGAAAGTCACGTAAAGCCGTTTGTCCCCTGTACGAATAGACTCCTTCAGGGGTATGCATTTCATGCAGCGCAAGTACATAATTGATTGATTGTTTGAAATCAATCTGTACTTCGCACATATAGGCCTAAGATGCGTGTAGATTAAACTGGACTTCAACAAATTATCACAAGAGCATAAGTGACTGCGCGTGTACATACGCATAGTTGCAATATTTCCACACACACCCCAGCTTCCCTGGAGAAAATCGAGTACAATCAGACAATTCTAGTACAAGATTGGAATGTGCACATTTGATTTGGAACATCATTAGAGTATACTTTAAGTAAAATTTTAGTATTAGAACTAGTACTTTTGTACTAGAATTGTACTCGATTTGTACTATATAGAATTGTACTCGATTTCTACCAGGGTTGTCAATACGTGTAACTGGAGCAGATTCAGATTGACGCACGGTCGTCGTGTGACCACAATCTGCACTTCGGAAATCTACATTCATCTAGATTTGACGCTTTCGTGTGGAGAGCCATTTATAGCACCGTTTGATGAGCATGATGAGGGGTAATTTTTGTACAGAAAGCCTATCGGAAGGTTTTTTACATTTTTGATGGTTAGCCTATATATAAATGTAAACGGTAAATAAACTTTCTGTGCATAGTGCAATGCTCATGCAGGAAATAGAGTGATAAGGGATGCAGCGAGATGGGGTGACCCATTACATGCACTTTATACAAAGGTGACAAAATTGACCAAAATATTGAAAGTTTTGAACTTGCAAGAACTTTTATCATCACTAACTGCCAATAAACCGGCAGCTTGTTTAGGCTTTCGCCAAGGAAATCCCAAGTAAGCTAAAGGAAGCTTATCTTCAACAGGGCTCCAAGATGTTTTTAAAATTCAGGTTTGAATGCAGGAGGAAGACCGGAGTACCCGGAGAAAAACCTTCGGAAGCGAGCATGGACTGAAAACCAAATGCACATAAAGCGCCGGGAGCGGGTTTCAAACCCGGGACCTCGTTGGTGCAAGGCGAGCGAACTACCGCTGCGCCAACCCGCTCCCCCTACGATGACAATGTTGGATGTCAAAATCAATCGGGAATTTTCCGAGCAGGAATTCAAGTCGACTGCCGTGAGCTGTATGAATAGTTTGAACCACTAGAAAGACTGCACAACAAGGATTCCGAAACTTGAACCAATTTTCATGACGCTCAGATTCCCCCTATATGAATCACACCCGAAATACCCGATACCGGCCTGGAATACCCGACATCTCAGTTCTATTTAAATTTTATCAGGTGTAAAACGAAGTGATAAAATCGCTATTCAGTATCGAAGTGATTACGTAACTCACCTCACGATACCAATTACGTTCCCTGCCTCAAGGTCGCAATATACCTGAATAATATAACTTTTATGAATTATGCTGCATGCGGCGTCAACCAATGATATTCCAGCAGTCACTGCTATCACGCTCCGCTGACCAAGTGAGCTGAGCAGCTTGATATATATATATGCCCAACAAAGTAAAAATGCAGTATGTGCACTGCTGATGTATTGCAAGTTACTTCCTTTTCCCTTGAAGAAATCCTGCTGAAATGAGCAGACGATCAATTCTATTCAATAACATAAAGCAGTATCTACTATAGCAAACATATGCACATACATCTTTTTGCATGGAAGTGGATTGACGTGAAATTGCACGCTAATGTACTCTATATACCTTGAGGTATGCAACAACCAGCCGATTAACGCACATAAACCAATAGGTCATCCTTTTTAATGTGGGCACCCATAAAAGTAGATACTTCATTTACCCATTACTTGGCAGGAGACCGTTGATTTTTCTCACCGCTGACATTGACGCATAGTTCATATTCAAGCAGGCATGACTTTAAGTGGGCTTGATAGTTTTGTTTTGATACTGACATAAAGTGTTTCTAGATACGTTTTCACCTGCGTTTTCAGATGTTTTCTGAGTTCCGCGCAATATGATAGACCATTTTT
>JXSR01S014181.1:16857-36257 GCA_000969725.1 Ophiothrix spiculata | reverse complement strand
GGAGACATGAAGACCCCCCCCCCCGATCACTTGCTTGCACTTACTACGATTAAATCCATCACTATAGCTAAATATAGAGAGATAATCAATCTTGTGAAAGCATTTATCTTGTTACCATTTCTGTTATCTCGTAAAAGAAAAGACTTGTTTAAAATGCTGTTCATTATTTTCTTTAAAAAAAAGGCGCCAAATATACTTAAATTAGTGTATTTTTTGGGGAAAAAACTAGTAAAAAGTATCCAATTTGCAATAATTGGGTTCTCTATTATTAAAATAAGTATACTGAAATATAAATTGAAAAAAAAAAATAGGCCTATAGCGAAAGGCGATATTTCAATGTCTGCTATAGGCACACCCAGGAGCAGCGCTGCCCAGGAGACATGAAGACCCCAACCCCCCGATCACTTGCTTGCACTTTTTACGATTAAATCCATCACTAGTAGCTAAATATAGAGTTAATCAATCTTGTGAAAGCATTTATCTTGTTACCATTCCTGTTATCTCGTAAAAGAAAGACTTGTTTAAATGCTGTTCATTATTTTCTTTAAACAAAATCAAATTTACTTTGGGTTAAACGTAAAAGTGTTTTATAGGAGTCCGTATATACTTCACTGATTTTGAGACTAATGAGCTTTTTACCAATTGTGACATTTTGTGAACATAAGCATGATAAGCAATTTAGTTAGCCGTGTGACAAAAAGTGTGTTACGGTTATTGAACACTTTCCTCAATACTCTCTTGCCTCAATAACTATGTTTTTTTAAATCTTTTGTACTCAAATAACTATGTTTAAAATTTAAACAACACGGTTCGTATTCCAGAAAGATGTTTAGCTAAACCATCGTTTAACTGAGCATCAACTGTCCAGGAATGATATGCATCATTGCAGCTTTCAAGCAGAACACTGTTGACGAGAAATAAAACCGTGATTTAGCTAAACACCTTTCTGAAATACGGGCCCACATGTTTATCCGAACGTCACAGTTTTTAAAACATATTTACATATTTAAGTCTTTGAAGAGGTTCATCTGGATTGTTGGTATAAATAGTAAAAGTATTCATTTTGACAAATCCAATGAAAATTAAAGTGAGAAATGTACTCACGATTAGTAACGTTTCTGAAGAAGTCAACTGAAAGTTGATGAAACGTTACTAATTGTGAGTACAACATCTTTCTCACTTTAATTTTTAATTGGATTTGTCAAAATGAATACTTTTACTATATATTTACAAAGTGATAGAAAAATGAGACTTTTTTTGGGAAAAATGTTTAGATTCTAAACATAGTTTTTACACTGAATGAAAGTCTAAAACATACTGCAAAAATTAGGGGTTACTGGAGTTGATCAATACAGTTTCGAACAAAGTGCACTGGATTTTGCAGTGACAATTATTCGCCATCCAACAACTATATAGTATTTGTTGAATATTAAATTTTAACAGTTGAAACACACTGCACTATTGCTGTGACTCTAAATAGACAAGAAATATTCACTTTTATATAGTTATCACTATATTCCGCCCACACAAAACGGGATCTAGAAAAAAATCCCATCACAATTTTGCACTTATTGCGATTGAAATCCATGAAGATAAATATATACGATAATCAATTTTGTGAAAGCATTTATCTTTCTACCATTCCTGTTGTCTCCAAAAACTTAAGAGCAGACTTGTTCAAAATACTTTTCATCATTTTCTAAAAATATATCCCTTAATGTAAAATCAAATTTACATCTGTCTTTGGTTAACCTATTATTACTAAGTTAAAGCGTATTAATGTAGTTTTTTAAAAATGAGTTCACTATACTTCACTGATTTTGAGACTAATGAGCTCTTTGCCAATTATGACATTTCATGTTTAATATATAAAAGTTTAGAATTTGTTCAACGCTTCCTTGCACCATGTTTCTAAACTTGTTGAAAATTTAAACACCCACATGTTTAAATTCATAAACATAGGAGCAGAAGTGTAGCTGAGATGGGGCAAGCCGGGGAAGGGAAACGCGCCCGGGCATCTCCATATAACGGGTGCTGAAATGACGTTAAAAAAAATAACATTGACAATTATGATAAATGAGAGCCCAAAGCCCGGGGGTACCTACATTGACGAGGTATATGTATATGTGTACCGCTGCGGCAGAAGGGTCCAGTTGTCGGCTCGTACATATTGCTCCTTGTAGCATATCTAATGTATGGTATTTGTATACATCAGATATGCTACAATGAGCAACATGTAGGAGTCGACAACTGGACCCTTTTGCCGCGGCGGTACACATATAATATGTGCCTGCTTTTTGGGGTGGGTTTTCACAGATTTTGGTTTTCATTAAAAATGAATGCGCCTTGAATGTGTCTAAATTGGGTGTATTTTGGGAAAATGTGCTCAAAAAGCACCTAATTTTATTAAAATTGTGTGCTTTTTGGTCAAAATTTGTATACTGATGGAATGGTTTTCAATCAAAAATAGGTACAGAAATGGTCAAATTTTCAAAGTCCAGCAGGCACATATACATACAATTTTTTTTGAAGAACCCCCTCCCCGGGCCCAAAAGGCACTAAAAGGGTTATAACCCGAACATTTAAGGCACAAAATAAAACAATTTAATGTCAAATTGTGTCAATTGTCCCCAAATTTAGGATTTTATTAATTACAAATGGCATTTAGGGAATATACTGAAGCGGCAAAGCAAAGGTGGTGGAAAAACCACGTGATTGTCCGCCGTTTCCAAGGAATATAAAATATTGGGAAGCGACACTATATACTTTGATAGCGTGAGTTATATAGAACAGGCATTCTTATAATGGTGCTTTATGACTTTTAAGTATATTTATGTTTTTTTTATTTCTTCATCAAATTAATGATTCTGTCGACTTTTTAAAACTTTCGAGGATCAAGTATAATTCCCTTTAGTTGTAACGATAATGTTGGCTTGAAGTTCTGATTAGATATTTTTGCGCGACAAGAAAAAAAGGGAAAAAAAAAGACGAGCCAGAATACTTTAAAATAAAATTTGGCGAGATAAATTATTGGTATAACACCAATTGAATGGTTTTACGTAAGTCACTTTCATGAAATTTAAATACAAATTTCGTCATGTTACAAATAAAAGTGTGTCAAATAAAAAATGCAGTTCTACAGGACAAGATTAAAGCGAGTCAGGTTACGGAAAGTCCCTCATTATTCGGTCATCCCGACACAAACTACTAGTACTAATTGAATATACAATTTCAACAGTTGAAACACAAGTGATGTGATTCGAAATAGGCAAGTAAAATTCACTATATTCCACCCACATAAAATGGTTACTCCTCGAAAAAAGAAAAACAGGAATTGATTGTGAATCTTTTTCAAAGCAGGTGAAAGATATTTTATAATGTGGTTGAATACACAAATGTCGTTTAATTTCAGTGTTGAAAGTTCGCGTTAAAGAGATATTCCATGATTCCTTAACTTTTTGTATCTATACTCTATAAACCTTGAAGTATATATACAACAAGCAAACAGACTCTGTTACAAGATCCATAGCATATCACTTGTATTCTACAACATTGTGAACTGGTGGTTCTGTATTGTGTAAGAGACTAGTAATGATTGATTAGGATTGTATTGATATATTTGTACCTGAATAGTTGATGATTTTGGTATTATTTTTTGCTACTTTTGTCAGTGGCGTAGCCAGGTTTTCGAAACTGGGGGGGGGGGGCACAATATGAAGATGAACCGACAGAATTGTATTGAGTGCTGTATCGCCGCCAGGCCTGCGGCCGGTCGGCTTAACTTTACCGACGGAAGCTTTTTTTAACCGACGAATTGGTCATTAATGGGGGGGCCCGGCCCCCCCGGCCCCCCCCTCTAGCTACGCCACTGACTTTTGTTGTTACCACATGGGCAAACCTTTAATATAAGTTTAATTGAATATTCAGCAAAATTGGGTACATTGTTATGATTCAAAAGTATGGTCATATTTATTTCCCCGTATGGTCATATTGGTTTTTGTGCGTTAATCGGCTGCTCAGTGTTGCATACTTCAAGATTAACAGAGTATACCAATAAACTTAATGAAATATGAAAAAAATGAAAAATAAATGCATGCATGCTGAGCCTCATCTTGGGGGGGGGGGGGGGGAGTCCCATCTTGGAGGCGACGCATATGTAAGGGTCTTTCCCTTTTCAGTATCGCTGTCACCCAAAGACCCCTCATTTTTTTTATAATCGCATGTGCTCTCACCCAAAGACCCCATAATTTAATATTTTTTTCTCCCACCGAATGCCAAATTTTACTCATCAAATGAAAAAACACACCAAAGAACAAACAACAAATCGTGCTCTCACCCAATGACCCGTCATTTTTCTCTCACCGGATGCCATAAATCTTGCTCTCACGATCACCCAATGACCCCTCATTTTTTGAGCATTATAAATATTACGTTTTGATCCAAATCCCATCTTGGTCACCTGGTTCCAGAGATATGATAACTTAAAAACAATGATATACCAATGAATTGTCTGTCTTAAGGCCACATAAAAAATAAGTTTTTTCTCGTCCGAATGTTTCTCAAAATGTGAGGAGGGAGAAAGGTTTTTATTTATTTATTTATTTATTTAGGTTGGGGAGAGCCTGATCAATCCAGGTAAATGTTGACTGCACATTCAGGTGTTGTCTTTTAACTCGATGTGATAATAATAGATGCTGATTTAATGACAGTTCCGACTTTAAAAACGTGTAAAATTAAAAGAATCCTTGAAAGAGAAAAGCAGAGTCTTGATATTTGAATGATTTAGCTAAATTTTAACACCTTTTTAGCATTTGTGCTAAAAAAAAAAATGGTGCGGCACCAAAAGCTGAGGAGGGAGGGAACAAGAAACAACTTTATTTTTTTCATGAGGCCTTATTGGTCTGTATCTCAAATTCATTATTTCCGACAAGTGACTCATCCCCCTTTATCATGTCACATTTTTCTCAAGAATGCTTACGAGAAATGCCACAGATATTCACAAGCAATTTTACCAGCAATAAATCTGAATTGCGATTATCACAGAGGTAGCTGTAACGGGCGTAGCATTAGATTGCCGTGGGGGGGGGGGGGGGGAGGAGGAGCAGGATTTTTTTTTAAATCTCCCTCCATAGGCAGAAGAAAAAAATCACCCTGAACATTAAATAGGGGAAAAACAGTAATTTCTCAGAAGAAAAAAATCGCCCGAACGGACGCGAAAAACACATTTCAACCCCGAACCCAACTTCTGCTCCCCCTGGAAATCTAATGGTGCGCCCCTAATAGTTGATTCTTGATCACGGGTTGGCCCTTTATTTACAATTTTGAATTCACAAATGAAACGTAAATCTAATACTCCACATTTAGCACATGTAATATTAGAATAATTTAATTGAACTTTGATTAATATGGACGTGATGAATTTTTAATGTTATCAAAGCAAAGACCTGTATTACTTTTAATACTTTAATATTTGCGATGATTAAATCTGCAACTGATTTAGAAATGATCCCATCAAACGAGAAAAACTGATATGATGACAACTGAGACCGTCCATCACAAACGAGCCGTAAATGCAGCCTCAGTTTGCCATTTTCACTTTTTAAAAATATTTGCAAAGACCATGTTAAGGATTAGTGAACTTCACTCGATTTTCTTAAAGGAGCTTTGTCCGATATTTTTTTGTTAGTTTTCAATGTCATATGAAAGATATCCACTAAAAGAGGTCTAAGTTTCAAATTTCAAATGAATCGGTCAAACCATTTTCAATTTTACCGGCAATTTTGTATTTCAGACCTAGAGCTGCCTATATGTATACATTACTGTGTAAATTTAATTATGGCAGACACATTTTCATATATATATATCTCCAAAACGGAACATAACTCAGCCATGAAATTTCATATGAGTTATGAGAAAAATATGAGGAATATTTTGGTACCAAAATCTCAAACAGATTGAAAAAATGTTGTTCTTAAGATATACAGATATATTTCATATTTCCGATTATTATCTTATTATCTTGAAATGAAACTTTCCTGATGTTTTAAAAGGATTGTGTGAATCTGTCAAAAAAAATCAATTTCTTCAAATCACGACCTTGACATGTTTCACCTGAAGCTCAACATGAAGTTTGCTGCATTTACGGCTCGTTTGAGATGGACGGTCGCATTTAGTGTACAATTTAAAAAAAATGACAACGCTGAACCATTTATTTGATTACTGAAATCATCTTTTAACGCCCCGGTACCAACAGTCAAGTGAATCTAACTCAAAGATGATGATTTATAAATACTCAATTCAGCGATTTTTTGATATCATTCAAAAAAAAAAAAAAAAGTACTACCAAAACTCAAAATGGGCATAAGCAAACTTATATTACATATACGAGTGGATATTCATACGTAGTTTAACATATTATGTTAAAGGTGTCTGGTCCACGCGTAACTGGTACGCACTTGTTTTGATTTCGCAAATGCAGCAACACCATGAACACGTATGCGCAGTATACGCAGAATAGCGTTTTGAACACACACACCCCCCCCCCAAAAAAATGCACATTTTCTCATTTTTCGTAAACAATAGGTCGGTGACACCCCACTTTTTATTTTGTTAATTGAAGGACCATACTTTTGCGCAAATTTTATGAAAAAAAAATTGACACAAAATTTAAGTGGGAAGATTTTGAATCAACACTAAATAATGTCACTTTGCCCCATTTCCCAAAGACCCCTGTACTAATTGTTTTCCACAAAGCTCCAAAAATGCTATTTTTAAACCGACTCGCATGCAAAAACTAGTCCGATGACAAAAAAAAAAGTCGGTTCTACATGATAAAATATTATTCAAGTCGATTTTTACCAGCAAATTTCAGTCAGATCTATCATTGACCAGACATCGTAACTACAGATATTACAGTCAAGTCGTAGGTATACCCTGTGCTATCGACCTCATTAATCGAATTCTAAAATCCAAGTCTCGCCAAACGAGAAAAAAAAATGGCCGAGAGATTTTTTTAAATCTTCAAAGAAAAACTATTACATTAACGAAAGCACGAATAAATTTTTTTCCAAGTTTAAAAAATGAAAATGCATTTATAAAAATGAAAAAAATGTTTGAAAATTAAAATTAAAAACTGAAAATTTAAAACAAAGTTACGAATAAGAAACAAATTAGAAAAAAAATAAAACTTCAAAGAAAAACTAAAACAATGTTTCAAATAAAAAGCACGAATGAAAAAATCAAAGTTAAAACGCATTCATAAAAATGAAAAAAAAAACAACAACAACAACAAAAAAACATTCGTGCTTTTTATTTCAAACATTGTTTTAGTGTTTTTTTCAAACTTGTTTTAATTAACGAGTTTGTGTGTATTAGGTTTTGTGTTTATTTTTTAAGTTTTGGCCCTTTTGGCCGCCCATACGTTTCTCCTTGAGGAAATTAAAACAAGTTTATTTTGTTATCTAACAAATACTCTTAAAATATAAATAGCGTTAAATGATAAAATGGCAAAACAGTAACCTAAATATGGAATCAGGAAATATACTTAATGTTTGTATAAATAGATAAAGTGTGTGCAGGTGACAGAGATTATTTAGCTTGCCAGTGCAGTATACTGTATGCACAACGATATGCAATCCATGATTATTTGGGTCCATCGTTGTCCCTATTCCATGCAAAACATGCACTAAACAGGCAACGACATTCCATGTATTATAGGCCTATGTTCTGTTTTGATGATTTTTTTCCAACAAGCAATTGAATATCTGTTTATACAAATTTCGTACTTATTGTGTACATAACATAACCTGTTTAGCTCTGTTTTCGGTTCGAAAACAAGCAAGTCGTGTATATTACGGTAGTGGTGATAACTCAATTTTGACAAAATTGTCAGTTATGCCCTTTTGTCATATGGGAGCTTATGGGGCGGCAGTATTATGATAATATACGGATGCAATAGCTAAAATATAGGGCCTACCTATATTTTGCGCCGATGAACGGGAGATGTCATTAAAAATACAGCTCCGATTGGCTGAGGAAAGGAAATTATCATTTGCTGTAGCATAATATAAAAAGGCGTTGAAAAGGGATGTTTCATATTTTGATCTTGTCTCATAGTCGATACAAATTCATTAACCTATCATTATCTTTACATACAGGGTGTCCCAGAAATTATTAACTCCTACACTCTTAAAAGGAAAGGATCAAATTGATCCCATAAAGTATCAAATATGAGCTTACCCTTTTTGGGATCAATTTTGATCCAAAATTCTCCTCAAAGTTGATCCTTTTCGGATCAACTACACTCCTTTTTGATCCAAAAAGCATCACATTTGAGGAGAATTTGGATCAAAATTGATCCCGAAAAGGGTAAGCTCATATTTGATACTTTATGGGATCAAATTTGATCCTTTCTTTTTAAGAGTGTAGCTTTGGTGGGTCATAACTTTAAAAGAATACGATGAAATCAAGATATTTTAACTTGAACAGCAGCATTTTACACCACTTGTAACGCAATCAAGCATATCTTCAAAATCATTGAACCATGTCACGTGATTTTCATACACAAACATAAGTCTATGACCTGTACATTATATTTGCATATAATATATATTCTGTTGTAATGATTTTTTTTCAACAAGATCAAAATATATATATATTTTGAGTTCTGTACGCTCTTCATCTTTGCATTTGATATATTGTAAATTATTGTCTTTTGCTAATAAAGAGTGATTAAACAACATGTGACTTCATTATATTCTTTTCAAGTTATAAACCGCATAAGCTAGGAGTTAATTCTTTCTGGGACACCCTGTAAACTTAACCTAATATGCATATCACTCTTGTTTCATTTGGATGGTGCCAGTGGGAAGAAAAAGACAAGATTCAAAGCTGTTTGTATACCGTATATTATGTGTTTGGTTTAGAATATCTTTCTGTTCTGATCTTTACTAAAGTCTTAGTCGATCCTCCATAATTTACTTGGAAGTAATCACGTATAGCGGGGATAAACTGTCGACGAGCTTATTATATTCACGTTGCTCCAGGCAGAGTTCATATAACTGCATTATCAGTAAATTGACAAGTTGAACCTAGCTTGGGGTGCGACAAAGTAATGATAGCGTAACAAATTTGAAGAGCAATATTGATAATATGAATATTCATAATCTTCAAGATGATTACCTTACCATGTGTTCATTCGTCTAATCAAACCGTCTTATGTGTTTAAGGCCAAGATTAAAAATATCTTGTACGTCCAAACTTTTCAATATATTTAGGTTATAAGAATTCTACAAATATACTTTTTTTATAATTTCAATTTAATTGATGGAGGGTTGACGTTAAATACATAATTTGTTCATCAAACCAAGAGGTTCTAAAATCATCATCAACACAAAATCGGTTAGTTGGGGACGATTAACAAGATAATTCATAATACTTCACTTGTGCGAAATGCTATGATAGGATACTTTGAATACGTTATTACAGATTTAAAGACACTTGCAGATATTATTTAAGGGTATGTTGATCAAAGGTTATTTCCAGTTTATGCGAATATAAAATACATGAAAGATGCATAATTTGAAGGACATAAAATTTCAAGTATTCTTGCTGACGGTAAAAATATTGATTGTAAATATGTCAAAGGGCAAAGCCAAACCCTAACAAATCCCACGAAAGAACCCCTCAAGACAAATTTAAACGCCAAATTTACCAAAATCTTTCTGTAAAAAGCTTCTATTTTATTTTGCGCGTCAAATTTCACCTTTTTTAACCGATGAAAGTACCCTAAAAAATTTGAACGATCATTTAAAAAAAAAATGCTCCATTGGCCCCCCCCCCACCCCGTCTTTGAATTTCTGTTTTAGGGCTTGCCTACATACATGTTGTCTATTATGTTAAATTATCAGTGAAACTACTTTTTTCTGATGTGCATGCTTGTCTACCTTTAAGGTCATTTAAGTTCATCATCAAATTAAGTCAGTGTCAATATCTTTGATCTCAATAGATCATAATATCCTTCATTCATGCCAAGATTAATCAGGAGTTATGGATCTTCGCAGTAGTTGTCTTACTGATTCTATATATAGAATGATAGTCGTCTTGTAAAGTGCATTCAACATTATTCTTAGCGTGTCTTTTGCTAGAATTAGGAATTTACCACTAGATTTCCAGGGGGTGGGGTGGAAGAACAGCTGAATGGCCCCAAAACACACCCCTTCCCCGACGTCTGAGAAAACAATTCCCAAAGCAGTGAGGGAAAAAATATACAACAGAAAAAAATCCAACCCTTACCTTACGTCCTAACCCTCTGGATATTTAATAGTGCTTCCCTTAGCAACTATTACTAGCTGCTGTAAAAATGTTGTACATGTATCTGTCTTTTTGTTTGTAATGATTTTTTTCACCATCTGTGGTATATTTTAAGGGTCGACACCAAGAAGTGTGTTTGGGGGATGTACACTAAACAGCATATTTTGAAGAATGCTTACCAAAATCCCCTGTGCCAAAATTCTATAAACCTTATCTTTTTTGAAATTTTGTGTGTTAAATTTCACTTTGTTAACCAGATGAAATTAGCCTAAAATTTGATCAACTTGAACGATCATTTCAAAAATGATTTGCTTCCCTCGTCTTTGAATCTCCAAAGGGCTTTGCATGTATGTTATATGTCTATTATTTTACATTTTCAGTGAAATTATCTTTTTCTGCTGTGCATGCTTGTATACCTTTAAGGTCATTTAAGTTCATCATCAAATTAAGTCAGTGTCAATATATCTGATCTAAATAGATCATAATATCCTTCATTAATGCCAAGATGAATCAGGAGTAATGGATCTTCGCAGTAGTTGTCTTACTGATTCTATATATAGAATTACACAGTCGTCTCGTAAAGTGCATTCAGCGTTATTCTTAGCGTGTCGTTTGCTTTAATAGACTTAGCAGAAGCTAGCCTATTAGCTAAAATTGAATTTGCGATGTTATGTTTTTGTTGCCATTTTTAGAAGGAATGTCATTAATATGTCTTCTTTTTCTTCATCAGCCGTTATTTTACGGCTTTCTATAAAATTCCCTGAAAAATGTGCTGCCGAGGAGAAATGACATTTTGCCGCCGCGGCAGAACATTTTCCAAGGAATTTTAATTATACAAAGCCGTGAAATAACGACCAATTTTCAGAAAGCCGTAAAATAACGGACATATATTTTTATCTAAATTAAATGCTATACGCAATGAAATAAAAATTCAAGTTCTACAATATTACTGCAGAATTTTTTTCAAGGATTTCAATTTTGTGACTAGATTACTTACACACATGGAGTTCATCGGGTAATTATTTAAGTCAACGTTTTAAGGGCACAAATTTTAGTGAGGTTGAGGTTGAAGAAATGCATTTTGTGATTTTATCATTTGATTTTTCTCCAGGTTGGTCCGTAGAGGACATATAATGTTCATGACTAAGTCATAGAAGGTGTTCTATGACTATGTCATGAACAACAATGTCAGTGGTGTAACCAGCAGGCCGGGGGCAGGGAGGCGGGATCCCCCTCCCGAAAAAATGTCTGCCCCCCCCCCCCCCCCCCCCAAATGAAATCAGGAAAAGTACAATTTTTTTTCAAAAAAATAGTACATAGGTAATGTAACTGTGCAAAATTTAACCTTTTAATGGGTTATTTTTTTCAAAATTTTCCCAAAATGGCGCAAATTTTGGCTACAATTGAAGAAAAACTCTGGTTTTCACCAAAATTGTACAAATTTTTATGAATTTTAGCAAAATTTGGATGGTTTGCTACATGAAATTTTTTTTGGTGTATCTTTTGGTGTCTTAACAAAAACTCTTTCGCCCCCTGCAAAATTGTCTTGCCCCTGCTCGCCCCCTCAACTGAAAATTTCTGGTTACGCCACTGATCAATGTGGTAATCGGAATGAGGGTATTTAAAAGTGTTTGTATCGTTAGAACTGGCACAAAGATCCTACTTTCAAGTACCCCCGATACGTTGTCCTTTTTAAAGGCATTTCTTCTGTTAAGGTCAGTCTCTTTTTAGCAGCCATTAGCACTATAATAATTAACTTTCACGGAAAAACGCTTTTCTTTGTTGTATAGTAATTAGTTTTCAGTTCATATGAAAAATCGCAGTTATAAAGAACATGATTCAACCGTAACATTTCACACTGCCTATTAGTATTACCCCCGGTATAGTAGTAGAAATATCTACTAGCTCCAAAATCTCCAAAAGTTTGAAAAGGAAATTTGGGGCAATAGGACTGATCTCATTTTAAACTGTTCAAATTTTTCGACATACATTTTGTTCGATTTATGAATGCGTGCAATGGCAAAATCCACAGAGTAATTATTTTTTATTATTATCTCGATGTTACTGTCAACTACATAAATGTTGAAATTGATGTTGAAATATCTGATATCATGTTGCTTTTTTTTGATTAATTTGATTGATTAAAGCTATGATTTAAATATCATGTCGGTTTAACCTCAGGTGAGGATAGTAGATAACTTAATTAATTATAGTAAAAAATTAATCACTGTAATTGATTGTTCAAGAATACAACAAAGACCTGACAACGTAAAGATATCGTGTTCTGCATTGAATCGCTTATCTCTTTTTTCTTTTCTTTTAAGGTGGCTTAGCACACATAGAATTCCTCTATTTATTTTTCTTAGTTTTTGATATATGGTGTTTTCATATGTGCTGATCACATTTCTGAAATAAAAAATGGGGGTCACCGACTTAGTTTTTGAGAAAAATCCATTTCAAAAACACTATATTTTACCACTTTTTACCATTGACGTCTATGGTAAAATCAAAATAAATCGGACAAAAACACTTACATTGTATAATTAAAAAACGGCTCTATTTTTTTCTCTCTTTTTCACATATGTTTTGGTCCTTATATATAGTTCTTTAAAAAAACGTAATAAAAAAATATGGTCACCGACTTACTTTTGGAGATATTAGGCAAAATCAAGCAAAAAATTGGCATTTTTTAGCAATGAGTAACACCTTAAGCACTGTGCGCTTTGAGCCCTGCGTCATCAGGAGTAACGCGCATGGTCTTATGCGTGAATATAAAAATGACGCAGGTGTAAGATCGCGTTATATTAAAGCGCAAGATACAGTACGCAAGAAAGTACGCTAAAAGCCCGGGATAAATACTTTGAAATTGTGTCCAACACCGCTGAAATCAGCTCACTCAGCCACCTTAAGCTACAATCATGGAAATCTATGTTGAGACACTTAGTTGGTCATGTTTAAATTTACTCCCCTCTCCCCCTAGTACAATGTTGACAGATACCATGTTATCACATCATTCGTTATACCTCTCAACATTGTTTGATGGGGGGCCGGGAAGGATATGATTTTGTAAAGGGTTAAACTTGAACGTACAACTTTCTTAGAAAATGATCGTCCAAATTCAGCCAAAGTTAGAAGAAAAATTAGCCTGAAATATACCCCCGTGTACCAACACAAATTGTCCATGATTGTAGGTTATAACTAATGGATTATTATTATGTATTTCCCTTTTCAAAATGTTATAACGCGGAAAAGTAAGTTACTAAAGTTTTTCACATTCACTAATTGTAATCAAAGGAGCATAGTCCAATTTTTCAAAATTAAGTTTTCAATGTCATGAAAGATTACCACAAGATTGTTTACATTTCAAATTTCGGATTAATCGGTCAAACCGTTTTGATTTTATATGCAAATAATTTTGCATTTAATAACAGGCTATAGACCATCATAGACCATATCTATAATTGACATATTCCCGCCGTTGATGGGGTAAATCCACAGAATCGGACGGGGAATCGGAACTCAGAACGAGGTCAAGTATGCTATAAATACACTACTTGATCTCGCTCTGAGTTCCGTTCCCCGTCCGATTCTGTGGATTTACCCCATCAACGGCGGGAGTATGCCAATTGTAGATATGCATGGTCTATAATAGTTACTATATAAAATTAATCATGGTTACCACAATTTCAAAAAAGTTTGAAATTGAAAAAATGTTAAAATAATCGGATCATGCTCTTTTAAGCTAGGTCAACTAATGGATAATTATTTATGTGCATATCTAATTTCTTGTTTTCAAAATGTTATAACAAGGAAAATTATTCGGTATTCACATTTACTGATGAAAACACAGTTTCTGTTTCCACTATGATTGTAATTAATATTCATATCAGGATAATGCCTAGATGAATGAATCTAAATGCAAATGAAATATGTAACTCAACCAGATATTCTTAACTGATCAACAATCTTAACAATATCTAACATACATATTATTTTTTAACAATGCTTTAAAATAGATTTACAAAATCATAGCAGACTTTATATATACCATCATTAATAACATTAAGTGTATTTCATTTATTAAAATGATTATATTCTAAAAATAGCTGATCGCACTTGATTTATAGTATAAAGACATTAAGCTAGAAATTACCATAGTAACGTTATATTATATTTTCATTCAAATCAGATGGTCATATATAATAAAATAATATAAGACACACAAAAAACCTGATCTGTATGCTATGAGTGTTTTAGACTTACGTCTATTGTCTTACTACTTGTATTTATCGTTTTATACATAATATACATGATAAAGGATGTTATTTTGAGTTTAATAACGACAACCTGAGACTGTAAAAACAAATTGCTGTCAATAATAGTATCATACCGTATTTGTCCTCTTTTTTCATTTTTAAAGTTGTTGGTTCTGAATAGTTTGTGTACCATGATTACTAACCAAACAAAATGAAAGTGCAACTTAACCCTTAATAATAAAATACCCTTTAACGGATTTCTTAATGTTTTCTGTTTTTATTTAAGTGGGCAGAACTTTTTTTAGCTTTTTCTATCTGATATTTTAAGTATGATATTTACATCCAGAAAAAGTATGCTTTATGCTTTAAAACTTTAATACAATTAACACAATAAAAATAGATTGTCTTCAAAAAATCAAAGATACGAGTACGTGTATGTGTTGTAATAATTTTGAAAAATTATGATCTTTTAATTTTGCTTTACGAACTCATAATTGTGCATTTGAGGGATTGAAAGCTAATACAGCTTAAAGGCTAATAAACTCATAAGATTATTGGTTGTTTGATATTAATTTAAAGAGACTAGCTTAGATTACTTCACTTTTTTTTAAAACACCAACAGATTTTGATATATTAATTTTTGGAAGGTCCGTCCAAATATCACCTCACTTGTTTAAATTGTGTACACTTTAGATATCATGATAAGAGAGTTATTTTTATTTATACTCTATAACTCTTGAACATGTTGAAGTATACCGGAAAGCAGCCGATGAACACACATAAACCAATATATGATCGTACGGGGAAGTAAATTAGTCTGTATTTTTCCAATCCTAACCACGTGCCCAATCTTGCTGAATATTCAAATGAACTTATGTACAATGTTTGTCCATGTGGTAGCTAAAAAAAAATATCAAAAATTATATTAAAACCATGAACGATTTATGAACAAATAATATCAATACGCAGTGATTTGGTCTTAATCAATCCTAATCAAACATTACTAGTCTCTTGCACAATTCAACACTACCAGTTCACAATATTGTAGAATACAAGGGGTATGGTACGGATCTCGTAAAAGAGTCTGATTGATTGCTTTCTGTATGAGATTTTGACCGTGCATTTTATTACATCAATCTAGAGTGAGAACAAATCTGAAAAGTATCTAGTTTCCACGCCTTTTTGGGTAGAACAAATTGTAAAGATGGTGACCAAACTCCGACGAGCTCTGCTCTTTTTTGGCCATCCTTCCATTTTACCATTTGATTTTTATATCCATTGTTGTTCTTAGAAAAAATAAACTGAAACTGAAACAAATTGTTTTTGTTTAAACTGTTTCCTCATTGTAGTAGCTTGGGAAAATCCAAATTCATTTGGGACGTACAAATACCTTAAACGAATTCGAAACACTAAATAAAAATAACAAGAATGGAATGCCGTATGGTAACAAACATTTATTTCCTTTCAGTTTTAGCCATTTTTTACCACTTCGTTTAGTTTTCTTGATTTTATTACTTTTTCAAGCTTTAAGCTCTTGAGCGTTAATGGTTTCAATACTAGTTTTTTTCTTTCTAATTCCAAGTAGAACTTAGTCTTGTTCCTTTAATATTGTTATTACTGAACATTGATACATGTATGATGTGCGACAACATAACAAATTACACAAACAGTATAGCTTGATGCGAGTTAATTGGCGCCTGAAGATTATGTTGGTCTCTAATTATATTACTTCAGCCTTTATGGCGAGAAGGGCGTTGTGCAGGTTATACATTCCTATCGATACATGTGAAAAATATATTGTTGGAAAAGTAGTGGGAACTTTAATAGAATCTAGGTGAAAAAATATCTAAATTTGAAAGATTAGATTTTACATTCCTATGATACATGTAAAAACATATAGCTGGAAGAGTAGAAGAATCTAGGTGACAAAATATCTAAATTTGAAAGACTAGATTTTACTTAAATTATCTAACCATCATTTCACACGTACCACTGCAGTTGAGTCCCCTAATCTTTTTGGAATCGCCAGTTTCTTTACCGATAGCACCCTGTTTCATATATTGCTGTACAGATGCGTGAACATAGGTTTACAAAATGCCCCCTGAACAGGGTTTAGCTTCCCTTGAAGAAATACCCCTAATCAAGGATTTACTTGCAATTTAACCCCCTAAAAGTTGTAATTTTGCTTCAGGTTTTGACAAATACACCTCTTTAGGGACATTTTGTGTTTTTGTTTTGAAAAAACACCCATTTTTGTTAAAATGACCACCCTTTCCCTGTTTTTTCTGTCCACGTATGTGTACACCAATATAGTTCAGTGCCCTTTCTGGGTGTTTCATTTATCATGTTTATAGATATAGACATAGATATCAATGTAGAAAAGCAAAACGGTCTTCCAAAAGGACCACGTGCTTAAATGATTATTATTTAGACAGTCAAAATGAACTTAACCCGAGCAGAAAATGCTGCAGAACGTTTTCCCCAGTTTTATTGACTTTCAAAACACATTCTGTATAATAATTTGACTTGACTTCCGTGGTGGCAATAAAAACATCTCAATTGATTTATTTTTCTTCAAAGAATGTCTAATGCGCATCTATATAAGTCTATCTACATGTTTATGATTTCTGCTTGGACAGTTGGAAATCCATGTTTACGCTTAGTTTCATACTGTTCATAAAATGGCGGTTGATTTTATTCTTCTTATTCCATATTGTTGACATTGCAGGTGACCTTGTACCACAAACAAGCTATAAAGTCGGTCCCATGTACTACGGAGGCATTTTTGCATTTACCATAAACATGATAGACCAAACTCGAATATCTGCTTTGTTTGTGTTACTTGTGTACACTAGAACCATACAATACAAAGTTATTTATTCACTGATGATTATGATAAAGTTGTGTTTTTGTTTAAGCTGTTTTCTAATTGTCTTAGTAGCTTTAATCTTTTAACTTGGGAAAATCCAAATCCATTTGAGACATACAAATACCGTAAACGAATTCGGAACACTAAATATAACAACAAAATTGAAATGCCGTATGATAACAAACATTTATTTCCTTTCAGTTTTTGCCATTTTTTACCACTTCGTTTAGTTTTCTTGATTTCATTACTTTTTCAAGCTTTAAACTCTTGAGCGTTAAGGGTTTCAATACTAGTTTTTTCTTTTTCCTTTCTAATTCCAGATAGAACTTAGGCTTGTTCCTTTAATATCGTTATTACTGAACATTGATACATGTATGATGTGCGACAACATAATAAATTACACAAACAGTATAGCATGATGCGAGTTAATTGGCGCCTGAAGATTATGTTGGTCTCTAATATTACTTCAGCCTTTTATGGCGAGAAGGGCATTGTACATGTTACATTCCTATCGATACATGTGAAAACTATATAGTTGGAAAACATGGAAAAGTAGTGGGAACTTTAATAGAATCTAGGTGAAAAAATATTAGATTAGATTTTACATTCCTACACTCTTAAAAAGAAAGGATTAAATTTGATCCCATAAAGTATCAAATATGAGCTTACCCTTTTTGGGATCAATTTTGATCCAAATTCTCCTCAAATTTGATCCTTTTTGGATCAAAAAGGAGTGTATTTGATCCGAAAAGGATCAACTTTGAGGAGAATTTTGGATCAAAATTGATCCCAAAAAGGGTAAGCTCATATTTGATACTTTATGGGATCACTTTGATCCTTTCCTTTTAAGAGTGTATGATACATGTAAAAATATATAGTTGTAAAAGAAGTAGGAACTTGCAGAATCTAGGTGACAAAATATTAAAATTTGAAAGATTATATTTTACTTAAACTAAGCATCAATTCACACGCATCAGTTGAGCCCTCTTATCTTTTTGGAATCGTCAGTTTCTTCAGGTTTTGACAAACACCTTTGTTATGGACATTTAAAAAAAACAACCCACCCTTTTTGTTAAAATGACCTAATTTTCCCTGGTTTTTTTCCTGTCCACGCGTGTGTAATTTAATATAGCTCAGTGGCCCCCTGTGTTTCATTTATAGACATAGATATCAACAGAAAAGCAAAACGGTCTTCCAAAAGGAACGCGTGTTTAATGATAATTATTTAGACAGTCAAAATGAACTTAACCCGAGCAGAAAATGCTGCAGAACGTTTCCCCAGTTTTATTAACTTTCAAAACACATTCTGTATAATAAAATTGTCTTGACTTCCGTGGTGGCAATAACAAAAACACGTCAACTGATTTCATTTTCTTCAAAGAGTGTCTAATGCGCATAACAGACAAATATTTTTTCAATGCACTGGTAATAAATCACAGAAGTCTATCTACATGTTTATGATTTTTGCTTGGATAGTTGGATATCTTAAGCTAAGTTTCATACTGTTCATAAAATGGCGGTTGATTTTATCCTTCTTATTGCATATGATGTTGACATGCAGGTGACATTGTACCACAAACAAGCTATAAAGTCGGTCCCATGTACTACGGAGGCATTTTTTGCATTTACCATAAACATGATAGACCAAACTCGAATATCTGTTGTGTCCGGTTACTTGTGTACACTAGAACCATACAATACAATGTTATTTATTCATTGATGGTTATGATAAAGTTGTGTTTTTGTTTAAGCTGTTTTCTCATTGTCTAAGTAGCTTTGATTTTGTAACTTGGGAAATTCAAATCTCTGTTTAGACATACAAATACCGTAAACGAATTCGGAACACTAAAAAAATGGCTAAAACAGAAAGGAAATAAATGTTTGTTACCATACGGCATTTCATTCTTGTTGTAAAATAAATGTTTGTTACCATACGGCATTTCATTCTTGTTGTAAAATAAATG
>JXSR01S014179.1:35663-46971 GCA_000969725.1 Ophiothrix spiculata | reverse complement strand
ACTATTAACAAAAATAGATCATGCAAACCAACATGAAACACCGAACAATTTTATTTTATTTTACATCGTTTCCATTTTTTTTTTATTCATTCATTCTATTTACATTCATCATTCTGTTTATCAATAATATTTGTTCAGTCAATCACATAGATATATACAACTAAAAATCCAATCAGAACACTTATACGTTCAAAACGAACCAATCATCTTCGTTTTAGCTATCCAAACCTTCTGCGCATGCGTGCAAGATCAAAATAACCCTACTGCGCATGCTCAAAATAGACCAATCAGAAGCCCGTTTATAAAAATTCTACCGCGCGCTCGTTGACCAATCAGAGAACAGGGAAATTCAAATTCGGAAATTGGAAGCCACGCCCATTTCGGTGCCCCCTCATGTACCGCCTGTGCCCCCTCACAAAACAGGCGCGAAAAGCCCGAGGTATACTACTCGCTCGGGTTGAGGAGGCAAGTGTGATACAGTGATTTGTCCAGGTTCACAACACGTTGGCCCTACGGGGCTCGAACTCACAACCTTCCAATCATGAGTCCTGCTATGTTCCTCTAGACCACATGCGCCTTTAAAGAAAAGTAAAAAATATTCATGTTTCTCGTCCTCTCACGCTTTATCTATGAAGATTTTTCACATTTCTTTTTATTTTGTAAATTTTTGATCATAGCATGTTCATAAAAATTCTCAAGAAAGCTACACTTATTCTAGAACCTTGCAAAATGTGTAATGAAGCATTCTAGCTGAGTTTTGTGATTATCAGAAGAAGCCAACTCTCAAAACAATAAAATAAAAAAGTACTAATTGTTTTTCTTGACATTTCGCACACTGAACAAACATACCAAAATGATGCAAGTATACCGATAAAAAGTAAAAAGCATCTCTTGCTCTCTTTTTTCAAAAACCCAGACGAGAAACATTACATTTTATTTACTTGGCCTAAATGAAAATTCTAGGGCTCAGGAGAAATGATTTCTCCAAAGGGACAAACAGGACTGCAAGTGAGAAAATATCTTTAAATCTGAAAAGGTGCGCAAAACATTGCCTGAAATTAGATGAAATTGTGTTAATTTGACCAACAACAAAATCTGCATAACCTGATTTCACATTTATTTAGAAAAGTCATATTTAGCAAGTGTATGATTACCCCTAACTTGAATTATGCAACCCTGTTTGATCTCAAATGGACGTTTTATACGCATCTCCCACCTCACCTCACCTACAAGAAAAAAAAGCATGGTCTTACCTCCTCTTCACAATCATAGCTCATATTTTGATGTGGTGTGTCTTCAGGAAGAACTCCCATGTGTAGACAAATCTGCTGTGCCTGTTGATTCAGCTAGCTCTGGTTACAGGCTCAATATGCCTGTCCCCATTGCCAACTGATACACAAGGCTAAATAATTCCTTACAAGCATCAAAACATAAAAATCCACAGTATCAAAGGCTTTATAAAATCCACAGAACTGAAGATCCCACTCCTATTTCGTGTAGCATCAAAATATTGAGATTGTTGAAAGGTTTTGTAAAAATCCACAGTGGAACCGAACAACTGCGAATATCCAAAACTTTATTAATTAATCTTTGTATAACGACCAATTATCAATATCCACTAAATTTAAATTATGCGACATTTCTGCAAGATAGATATCCATATATTCCTCGTAAAAAATACCTCTTTTAGCATGTTTAGGGCAGTATTCAATGTGTGTTTCTTTCTGTTAAGTATCATATATCAAGTTGACACAAGGCCAAGAACATGCGTGTAAACTCCTCTTTTTATATTAGTTGTATAAGGTCCAACCGAAAATTAACAAGCAAAAAATGCATGAGCACAACTCGCACACACAGCTTGATCAGTAGGCATGGTAAATATTGGCGTTCTCGTAACAATATAAGTCGCATTTGCTATCTTACACAATAATGTCAGCTGGTACACAAAGTCTATTGGAAAACAGTGTTGAACACTTTCCTGTTCATATAGTCATAGAATTTATGGGCTGGGTTGGCTTGCAGTGCTATTGTGTATGCACTGTCAGTGTGTTTTCTCCTCAACGACACTTAGCTACTGTACATAAAAACTCGTAGCAACTGAGATGCAGAGGTTTAATATCCATACCCTGGACTGGCTAGATAGCCTCGTATCAGTTAGTTGGACGGCTAACCAACCAAAAATGCTTTTGCTTGTTTAGTGTCAACACACCAATTCAGGCTGGAGCATAACAAGTTAAGAGCTACATTCGTTAGTCTGTCAAGCATCAAAAAGATACAACCAAGAAGTAATCCTACAGAGGAATATTTCGGCTGTACTAGGCCGTCTAACAATAAATCCAATCTAATAGTTTTATCCATATCACCGTGTGAGTTGCTTGTTTGCAAGAGCTGGCTGGCTTGTGTGAGGTAGCAACACATATAAATAATCCTAAATGTCAACTTCAACAGGTTTTAATTCTAGCGAGATCTGTGATACCAGATAACATCATAAGCTATATACCACTCCATGCAGAATATCAATCCAAAGTTCCCAGGTACAATATCAAACCATTGCATGTGGTTACCATTACCAAGTCCTACAGTTCACGATTTTTCTGCTGAATTATACTAGTGCACTACTCGATGTCTATTCCATTCATCGATTTGTGAATTGGTGACATTATCAGACTATGGTTCGTTGACCAAATCTGAGTGACATATTTCACACACTGAGCGCTCCTTCAGTTCACTATCTATTACATTGTTGTCAGCAGGGCAGCCTCGCTGACTATGGGTAGGTATCTCTCAGCCTTAGCAGACCTTGACCTTTATGTATGTGATATCATTGCCGTACGTCCATAGATTGTGCAGGCCCGGTATATATAACAATGCTCAACTTTTTGATAACACGACCCTGACCCTTCACACGCAAACTGGTAAAAAATATATGAAATCCATGTATCAAATTTAGCACTGAATTGAATCTATAGGAAAATAAGTGTAAATTTACAGTAAAGCTCCACTTTGGTATACATTTCATATAATGTTATCAAAGAGGTGAAAACCATCTACATGTAGCACTTTGGAAGGTGTAATCCATACCAGACAGACATATGATTAGGTCAGTTCTTCTCTGTAAACTTGTTATTCCCAAGCAGTGAACCTACGCTGCCAAAGCGAGCTAAGGGCAGTCAGTGTGCCTATATATGCCACTGATATTTCACCAACCACTTTGCATTGTACACCAAGTCTGTTGCTAGTTCATTGTATTTTCTACAAATCAATGCTGGGCTATCGGCAGAGCTGACGGCTCGTACTATTGAAATATATAGTAATAGCATGCACACAGTGATGGCACACTTGTACTCTAGTTCTAACAAGAAATTGATTTGCTTATTTGAGGAGACGTAATAATATTCAGCATGCCTGTAGGTCAGTCAATACACAACAATGCTCATGATTTGATTGATAAGTTTGATTTGGTTTTGTTTGGACAAATTTACAGTGAATTTTTGGTGATGGAAAACCAATCAATGTAAATAAATACAAAGTCTATTAGGCAAATACACTAATGTGTCTGAAAGTGGCAAGCAATCCGAAGTGATTCTACACAATTCTACCATGGATAATCTATGGTTCTACATAACTATGATATATGGCCTAAATCTTCATTGGAAATGACATTAAAACTCCATGAAGTAAAAGAGTCTAACATAAAAAGGTTAATTCATATTTAAGACAAAATAGGTCAAAAAAGCATTTTCATCAAGTGGCTTTGACAGTTACTGCTCAATATAAGTTTCAGAGTTCTACCCATAGATTTACAGAGGAAATACCTGGCTTTGTAAGATTTTCAAAATTCAGCAAAGGGATTTTTAACTGTATTTCTTTTTTCAAATATCATGATCCACATTGACCTTTTTGTATCAGAGAGCTTGATGAATTGGTGGTACATAGGCCTATATGTTAGAACTAAGCTGACTTGAAGCATCAATATTTTGGGCTGTCAAGAAAACCACATTCCGGTTACGGTTACACACCTTGCTGAACTCAGTCAAGAAAAACGTGGAATCTCCAAGAGCTAATTTTAGCATCACCCTAGTTGGCAATACTTAACGCATGGTTTACATGTCTACATTACATTTTCAACTGTGCCTGTGTATATATATAATGAAAACTGGTGACAAAATACATAACTCATGATACATGGCATTTTCTTAATATAAAACAGGGCTGTGTGGATGTTTGAAAAAAAATCTTTAAAAATCTGAAATAATCTGAAAATAGTGACAAAATGCCAAAACCAAGCTGAAAATAACAAAAAAGCTGAAATTATGACTCTTTTGAAGGCATGAAAAAACCTGAAATCAAATTAAAATCTGAACTCTCACACCCCTGATAAATGATCATATTTTAAGCATTGTCTTGACTAGAGCTACTCTGTCAATATCTTTCTGATACAATTGGCAACTACTGAAATTTTAGCAGCAAGTCCTACATTATTCAAGAATGTGCTCTAGGTTTGCATTTTTCATTAAAGGGGCTAGCCTCTATTAGATTCCACTTAGATGAGAATGAAACACTTATGGTGGCATTTCATGAGGTGGGTCAAAAATGTGTTACATGGTCAAAATGGTCAAAAAAGCAATTGTTTGATATGATGTTAATATTATTGATCTCTTTCAATTAAAGTAACTTTTTAGCCAAATATCACTTTTGTTTTGGCATAATGAGCACGGCAATGCAAACTGTAATTTTCAAACGTGTTTTTCTCAAAATTGCCTGTTTTTACTAAAGCAAGTCATAAATTGGAATGATTAATGGTAAACAGTTCATTTTTTCAGGATATGTTCTAAACACTTTAATAATTACTTTTATGCATTAAACTTGAAACAGACACCTTAGGGTCTTGGTGTTGATGACCTTCAATTAATTAGAGGCGGGCTATACAAGGGGAGAACATGATGATGTTTCAAATCATTCTGTCCTAATTCTTATTTGATGCAGCTTGATCCCCTGAACATTTTGACACCAAATTTGTCAAAATCGGACAAAAAATGAGAAAGTGCTGCCCAAAAAACTGATCGAGGGGGGAGGGGGTCTGAGGAAGGTCTAAAAATGATAAATTTGCCAATTACTGTATATTATATACCAAATTATAGCCATGTTGGTGACTATCTGTATGTATTTGAGGTCACAGAATCCATTTGTGAATGTTCCAGCAGTGTCAACCCTTCCAAAATGGCGATATTGTCTCAATTTGGGTATCTACCGCATCCGTAGGCACCGCATCCTTAGGCACCACCACCCTTGTACTGCCAAGTTAAAACCATTGTCTCTCTTAAACTATGTAACCCATGAAGGCCAAATTACTGCCACAAATAGCAGAAAGTGTAAGCTTTCAAATGAGACATTAAACAATTCAATAGGCTAAGGAATAGTGAATTTACATCAAATTAAGTTCGAGACCCCACGAAAAAATGTAACAACACCACCTTTTTAGCATACCCACCTAATGAAATGCCACCTTATGGAAATAAGGTATTGATGCTTTGCATAAAGAAAACATTTGTTTCAGGTGATCTGACACAGTGCCCCCTTATTCCCTGTGTTATTAGACCTTTGTTATTGATTGACCAATAGGCATTGACAGTGATGATAATAAAACTAACAATGATTGTTAGTTTTATTATCGTCACTGTTCCCGGGTTCCATTTGTCTTTGTTTTGTGAATTCTATTGTCGAACTGGCCAATCAGGGCCATAAAATATTCCTGAAATCAGGAAATTTTCTGAAAATTCTCATGCTTGTGGAACTTAAGATATGTATATCATATGTCATGCGCAATCAACAATCACATAAATTAACATATCAAACATAGTATTTTTTCTTGGCATTGATTCAGCATTTATATTAATATCATCAAAACATACTTTTATTTCACAAATAAACATAAAATCTATGTTGGAGATTGAATGAATGTTGTATATATACAAAAAAAAAATTAATTACATTATTTCACAGCAGTTCACACCAAGAATGACTTTTATTCAATCTGAATAAATATTACTGATGTTATTTGGACAATCAATAGTAGTCATGTTCACACATATGGTATTAATCTCGACTACAAGTTTAGGTTTTATAAGCAGCGGTAAATGTTCGATATTTTAGTTGAGGTTTGGCATGTCTGAACACACTACATACAGTATTTTGGAGAATTAAATTTTTCCGTTTGAGGGGTTTTTGGAGAACGACACTTATTGCTACCCAGTGTGCGTGAAAGTCAACTCGTTTACGCATGAATTTACAGCGTGTGATTGGTCTAATTCCAGTGCCTGAGAAACGCTGACGATTGCGCGTGTTTAACGCCCATGTTGAAAGATGCAGTACGCACACAAACTTAATAATAGAACAGTCAATGATTTAGGCCCTACCTCAAGAGGTTTGAGTGGGAGGTAAAGGTAAAATGGACTGCTTTTTACACAGGTCGGAGTGCCCATCTTTTTTGCGAAAGGAATTGGGCCAGACTACACTTTTTTATTATATGTACGTTGAGGAGACTGAGCCGTGCTCTCCTAGAGTGAATTTAATGTTCACCTACACATGACTGATGTTTGAAACAGAATTCATTGCGGTAAGAAGCATATAATGAGAAAGCAAACTACTAGTGTGGGCTGGATCACAATTAGCAATTCATGTCTACCATGAAGAAGCCTTTGCATCGAGGCATGAGATTAGAATTCCTGATTTCTTTTCTCACAAAGTAAGGGCTAAGAGTAAATTGTACAATTGTGTGGGGAGTGGCCATCTTTCTCTTTCTCTTTTTCTTGCTATTTTCGGCATCTTTTCAAAGATGCATTGGCCAGCATGCATAGATTAGCCATTTCTGGCTATCCAGGTTGGTACTGTTGTATGAGCTTGGAAGAGACCATGAGTTCATCATGGATCTAATGGCATGTGTCCGTCACGGACCAACCGAGGTAAACAAACAAACAAACAATAAACTTGAAATGTGACTGAAAATAGATTTGAAGAAACTGGTATGGAGAGAAATTTAAAAGACATCAAATGATAATGCTAAATCTCATGTGGATTTATGTGGTTGGCGTTCATCTTTTAGAAGTTACCTCTGCGGTGCGAGAAGTTAGGCCTATTCCTGTACTGTGATGTTGTTGTTCATCAAGTATGGACAACTATTTTATCTCAATGGTTAAAAATTAAATAAAATCCCTCACTGAACATGGCTAGGAACAATCAATTAATACCCCGTTCAGACACACTAAAAAGTCGTCTTAAGTTGATATCGGGTCAATTCGTAATTTCAAACACGACCTCGGATTAACGAAAAGTAACTTCGACTTACGACTGTTCACACATGCGCTACGATTTCGGAGTCGAATTGAAATGAACTTTACTTGTTCCAGGTCAATTGCGCTGTAGAAGTAAACACAAATTCAACTCGACTCACGACGACAGCAGGCTTTGTCTTTTGAAAATTGCTGGCGAGCATTAAATGGCTCTCCTGAAGCTGTTTAGGTGAGCATTGAGGAGAGCAAAACAAAGGCTAAAAGCAATAAAGATAGGAAACCTCACATTCAAAGAGGAGCTTCAAATTGCTAAACTAGAGCAATTGAGGAGAGCAATTAAGAAGAGCAAAACTCTGTAGCACCTTAAAAGACAATCCCTGCGACAGGTGTTCCCACATACGAAAAGTCATCGGTTGTCATCGTTAGTCTAGTTACATCGACTTACTAACGCGACTTAACTTGCTTTTTAGCGAGTTGAAAATTCGATTTAAGACGGGTCACTTTTTGAAAGACGACTTAAGTCGACTTGAACTGTTCACACACAAGTGAATTTTGAACTCGATATAACTCGAATACGACTAAAGACGACTTTTAGGCTCTGTCTGAACGGGGTATTAATCTATAGGGAGAGCTGTCCTTTCTAAAAGGTTGCAGTTATGTCTGATAGCAAGGACCTATTCCACACATATTTTGTCATCACTGGTAACAACTTTGCTCTTCTTCAGCAAGACATAGTGACATAAATAAATAATCCACACTATGTCTGATAGGAGTTATATCAGGCAATCCTTCTCATTACAACTTTATTTCCAATGCTAGTACTAACATGACTTGTCATAGCAACCCATCAATGGCGTGCCTGAAATGGTGGCTGAATCCCCCTGCAAGATTGTTAAAATCTTGTAAAATCAGCCTGTTTTTAATTTAGCACTCAGCTCCCACCCCCCACCCCCCCCCCCCCACCCCCCGGAAAAATCCTGGGTACGAAAGTGACTATGTCCGATTGTGTGGACACTATAATAAACTCACTAAAAACCCATGTCTGAACATGACAAGTTTCAATCAAATTAATCTATAGAGGGAAGCTTAGCTAACACTGCCAACACTCATTCATAGGATAAAGAAATGGATTAATCAATTACTAATCAATCCCTTATCAAAGCTTACAAAATCTCAATTATTGTGCTGGGTGAGACAAGGCCATTTGTGATGGAATCAAACCAAATAACTACCATATAAGAGGGAGTATCAACAAGTTTTAAAGATCACCTAGAAGAAGAAAAGCCTGGAGCCTATAACTTTAGTATACAATCCTTAATTTTACGGCATCTTTAAATCCAAGATTGAGAGCAACAATCCCTAGAATAAAAGGTTTCAGACCTGATGGTACTCGAAGTAAATGATCTATTACACATGTGTACAGGATCATTCATCTGGAAAAACCCATCAGGTCTTCAAATCTTTTGATCTAGGGATTGTTGCCAGTGCAACTACGGCCTTTTGGCTCTTAACCCTCGAAATAGTAACTACGCAAGTCAAAAATTCTGCCACTTCCAAATTGAGCACAGTTCTTCTGTTACAAACAAATCCACTTTATATTTCACTTAAAATGAACATTTTCAGGCCGGCAATGTTTTATTGCGTCATTGTGATATCATTCATTCACCGATTTCCATAAATTTGGTATCAATGATAAGAGGACCCTACCCTACACAATGATATCAAACAAATCAACTTTTGGCAAGTCATCATACATTTGCTGGCATTGTAACACTTCGATGCAGGAACTTACTCATATCATGTCGCAAGTTTGTGGTTAGCAGGGTAGGTTGCTTACATCTATTGCCATCTATAGACTCACCAGGTATACACTGCAACTGATACACTGTATACAGCGCCCCATGAAGGAGCATTCGCACAGGGGACCCACGGCTTTACGTGACTGTCCGACCACGGAGCAAGTAGAGTAAAGTTTCTTACCCTAGGAAACAAGGAGATGAAAACCGTCCGGCCTGGGGCTCGAACCCACAATCTCTGTATTATGAGACCCGTGCTCTAACCGCTCGGTCACGCTCCCCTCTTTATAAAGAAAGCAAAGATACTGCCAAGCCTTTTGCATCATACTGTACATAGGGGCAGGTGACTATAGTTTCATCGATATAGCTCCTTCCTCTCTGGGTGAACTTTAAAACTTTTTGATACCCCCTCGTACAACTAATCCATATTGGATCGATGACATATAAAATAATGTCAACATTTATCCTTCCCCTCAAACTATGTATCGATTGACAAATATTTTCTCATTTTGTAAGATTTACTTTGTTTTACTTTGACAAGCCATTTTGCTCAGCTTTCCAGCTTTACTGACTGATAAGCTTTGGAGTTTGGAGATTTTATTTTTGTGTAATTACCTTGGTTTTATTCCCATGATTATTTGAATGTAGAATCAATTTTAATTTTGTTCTCAAGTCATTACAAACAACCATTATTGCTGTTCATCTATTGCATGACTTTAATTTAAAACGTTGACAAAGTTTACTTTAAAATAGTCAGAAAGCTCTGGTAGAAAGTACTATTTCCATGGTTTAGAGACACATCGATTTAGAATTTTAAAATGTTTTTCATCTTTCATAAGATAAATTTAATTTCATAGCTACTTCAATAATTACCATTAATTAGCATATTTACTGGACGGATTTGAAAATTCTAAAAATGATAGCAATTTTGGCAAGTTAAATGAGGTAATTAATGCAATACTATAAGATTTTGATCAAAAATGGTTTATAGTAAAAACAGCATTAAATGGAGGAATGTGACTATCTAAAAGCTTTTTGTGAAAAAAAAAAGGTTTTGCTACCAATAATGGATAAAGAGCACATGCTTGCTTTCCAATACTAATATATGTGGAATTAAATTCGGGATCCCAAATTTAATTCAACAAATGGCCATAACAGAAAAAGTAAGCATCTTTTAGCCAAATCTTATGGAGGGTATTAATATCTACCAAAAACAAACCCAATAAGCCCAAAAAAATCAAAAGTCATGGGTGACAGAGGGCACTTCATTTTTAACACTTTATTGTATTGCTTTAAATTGCAAACAACTTTTTAAACTTTACAAAATTCTATTTTATATCAGATGCTTGTTTTAGATCATTTCAGAGAAGCTGTCACGTCTGTAACTGCAGCCGACGACGATGTATATTTATCATTTTCAGCTATCGCAATGAAGCAGGATGCATTTGCATATATCCATGATTTTGGATTATGGTTTGTTGCAAGTAAGTTGGAATTCCATTGACCTAAATTGTGACTACCACAACAAGGTAATCACAGTATATAGGCTGTCATGGTCGCCGCAAAATTTTCGATGCACAACAAGGTTGAGATTGCACGCCAGGAATCTTTGTCGTGTGACAGACATGACAGATCAGCTTTTTATGGGACCAATTTGAGTAGATCAATGAATTTTCAACATAGTTTCAACAATTCACATAGCTTCACATGGTCCAGGGGCTATCCCATCAAGCCATCTGCTTCAATCTCGAAAGCATCATTCAGTTTTCTGTACCCATTTTCATCAAAGAATTTCAAAAGTCCAAAAGAGTAACCTGTATGGAAGTTATCGTTTATTTACCACCCACACAATGCTAGCACAAACACACATATAAATGTTTTTAATTTCACATAGTTCAATTTTGCACGTAGGCATGTTCATGACAATTTGTGACCGTCCAGCCCGTATGAGCAGTAAATGCCAGAAACTTCATTTTGCGCTACAGATGAAAATACATGTCAAGGTCATAATTTGCCAAAATTGATTTTTTGACAGATTAACAATCCTAATGCTTACTACAAAATACCAGCAAAGTTTTATTTCAAGAATTTGATAGGAAATGTGAAATAAATTGGCATATTCTTAAGACGATCAACAGAAAATATAGGGCTTACTAATCTTTGAACGTGTTTATCTCATTTATACGTTTTACTCCCTGACAACCTTTGACGGACCATAACTTG
>JXSR01S014179.1:2575-13025 GCA_000969725.1 Ophiothrix spiculata | reverse complement strand
CACTTTGATCCTTAAAGGATAAGCTCATATTTGATACCTAAAAAGGATCAAAATTGATCCTTTTTGTCTCATATTTGATACTTTCTTTCTAAGAGTGTAACCCTAAAATTATGGATGGGACCTAAAGTACACTTGGTCCCATTTTTCAATGCCGGAAAGATAACAGACTCACAGTGAAGGAGGTGTGGCAGTCCCCTCACTGCATAATATATTCTCGCTTATTTGATTCAACAGGGAGACATGGTCAGGCCTGTAGCCAGGGGGGTGCGGTGGGGGCGTCAAACCCACCCCACCCCCCAAATTTGACAATGTACAAAAAAGGTCCACAAAAATTCCCTAAATACCCACATCTAAAGTACCAAAAAACTACTGAAAACCATTTTTTTTTGCTTGTCACTTTGTCAAACCACTAAAATTAGTTTAAGTTAGTAAATTTTGGACCCAAAACGAAATTTTTCCTCCAAAAGGTCCACTTTTTGAAAATCCACCCCCCCCCCCTTAAAAAAATCCTGGCTACGGGCCTGGACATGGGTAGCCTATTCAAACCTATGTCAGCCATACAAGAAAACTACTGTTACCTTTGTACTGGCTTACTTTTATCCCTCATTCATTCATTACAGACAATGTATTTGTTTTAGTCTACAAAACAATGAATATTTATAGAGCCGCCTTCTGAAGGGAAACTTTGCGAGTACCATTGATATATACTTCAATACAGGATGTGAGTCAGAAAGCAATGGGATGTTATCTTTCCTACTTTTGCTCATGTGATAGAAAAAAAAACTTGTGAATCTTAAACACCATTGACAGATCCTTGTACCAATGCTGCATATAGACAGACACCTGGTAACAAGAAAACGAAATCCTGATTATTCAAAACAACTGGAAGATCCTTGGTGTTCATGGGTTTTGTATAAATATTATGTATAAACAGTTGCGTAGCGAGGGTGTCTGGCACCCAAGGGCAAAAGAGAGAAACTGGTCCTCCTAAATTAATAAGGCAAAAAAGTACACTGAAAAAATAGCAGCTTTGAAAAACTGACAAACCAGGAGAAGGGAATGGGCACGCCAAGAATTGAAAGGGGCAATTCATTTCACATGAATGAAAAAAATTGCAGTAAATTTGGTAATTTTAGCTGAAAATAGCTGCCGTCATTGCATAAAACGTTGGTCCAACTATATTTTATGCAGTGGCGATTTGCCCTCCCCCCCCTGGAGGCAACCGGAGCAACTTGACCATACTCCCTAACCCATCCACCTAACCCCATCCACCTAACCCGATCCCCCACCCCACCATTGCCTCCCCAATCAGATCTGATAGTTCACAAAGTTATTTAAAGTTAAAATCACAGCTGTGTGAATTTTAGTGGTTGGCAGGTCACAAGCACTGATTGTGTTTGACCAGGTCTCTGACAATACAAAATTCCGACTTCAAAAATACAAAGTGTCATACAGGATGTTGGACCCAAAATTTTAGCCCATTTAACTCGGGATTTAACCATACATAGTAACACTTTTTTGACCGAACTAATAAAAGGCCTTCACAAACTCCAATTTTGGCCTACGGATACCCTGGTCGCATAACGTTGCAGCAAGGTTACTGTGTGTTTATGGCGTCATTCCGGGTAGGATTCAGCGGACACTGATTAGACACCGGCTGGTGACCGACCGGTGTCCGGACGATGTGTCCGGACGGTGTCCTTAAGCTGCAAGAATTAATTCTAAGTTAAAACCTTGCAGCTTGTAAACGTTGTCTTCAGTAACAAGGGGAAACTGACTGGTGACCGACCAGGCATCGCAAGAGCTTGCAAGCATATTCACCGGTGTCGTACCGAAGTTGCGGCTTCCTTAGGCTTACCAGACACTGGTCGCCGCCGGTGGTTATGTGACCAGGGTGTTAGAGTAGAGTGGTAGAAACTTCCAAGCTTTCGGAACCCAATCTTCTTACAATATATATTTGCCAATTAATAATTATGTACTTAAATTATATTGATTTAAAATTTATTCATCTAATAGTACCCAGTTGAATGTAGCATTTGAAACAACAAATGTCATTGTTATCCGGTTCCCACAATATTTAACAGCGATAAAAAGTCATTATTAACCTGCTAACCATAAAATTTCTTATGATTATGAACTCGTTGTTAGCGAAACAACGACAACGTGAAACAGCGTTCCCATCAACAAAAACAAGTTAACAACAAATTCACAAATCAAGAGCTGACGAGTGAAATAACGACTAAACAACGATCGTGAGGAGCATGGCTTTGACTAATTGAAAAGATCCGAAACAACATGTGACTTACCAGTGTCTGCTCATAGCAACCAGGCTGATAGTATAAAGTCATTATGCAACGTTGATTGAGCCAATTAGTATCACACATTACAATTTAATTGCTGCTATCAGTAATTACATTCAGCTAATACGACAAGTCTTCTACAGTTCAAGATTCCGTTTCTATTGAAGAGTTAATTGTTGGATAACTGGTGAAATCAGATGTTCAAACTTCCTAAACACAAGATTTGTGTGCGCTGTGCCTCCCAAATTATTCTTTCAGAGTACTTTGTAAATGGTCACCAGGATGCAGTCACGTCTTACATTATGTGAAAAGCTGGGGAACAGCATTTGTCATAGATGCACTAGGACAACGAGCACTGGTAAACTCCTGGAGGAACCTCGTAACCTCCACACACATTTTGTAGATATCACAGGAACGTTATATGTTTACAATCTTTTTGAGGATTCAATTATTCTATTCACTAGGTTTATGAAGCAAACATTTGTTGCTATAGTACTCCTATGCTAGTTTGAGTGAAAGTCAACTTGCGCCTATTTACAGCGCATGATTGGTCGAATTCCAGTGTTTGCAAAACGCTTTCAGTCACACACGTTATGCCCGAGTTCAAGAATGCAGTATGTAGAAAAAAGTGAATCCTCAAAATAACAAATTGCAGTTGATAAAATCTGAATCTCCAGCTCCTTGCAAAGAATACTCCTTTACCAATCTAACTATCGCACACAGTAGTCTAAAGCAGCAAAAACAAGTTATGTAAGTTCACCCATAATCCAGTGTAATGACTCTTAAAAATCAAGAACAAAATAACATTGTTTCATCCATCAATAAATCAATAAGAACATTGTAACATTTCTCAATCATTCATTAAATTTCAGTGCTCTGTTGAATTCTGAATAAAAAAAAGGGGGTTATCAACACCATAATCATTAATCATGTGTACGCTCACGTTTTTCAAAACATGTTTTTCATCACGGTGCATTATCACATGAATTGTCACATTTTAAGATAACATATTTTTTTTTCAGCATGACTTCTGCAGTATTGACAGAATAAAACGTGACTGTTCCTCTCTACCAGCCATGGTCTACATTTTCATGGTCTAGCCTATGATCTAGCTGACCATCTTATATCTGCCAGGGGGGCCACTGCCATTGCTCAGTGGATATCATGCGTGACCAAAAATTCACTGTAAAAGGGTATGTTTTTCATGAATGGGCACTGTACTTACGTAACGCGAATACGGTGTCAAAATCAGGCCAAAAGTGACAAAAAGGGTATGTTTTTCACAACAATACTTGTATAGGGTCTAAAACATCAATCAACTATGGAGAAATAATAAGAGAATTGATTATTAAGGGGGTAGAATTCAGTGGAAATACTTGTTTAGGGTAGCAAACCCTGGACAAAATCGAGTACAAAAATAGTACAACATTCCTAAGGTGCACATTTGGAACATCATTTAAGTACAATTTGAGTACATTTATAGTACACAAATTTGTACTATATTTGTACTAAAACTGTACTATAATTGTGTTCCAAATGTGCAGCTTAGGAATGTTGTACTATTTTTGTACTCGATTTTGTCCAGGGAATCAGACATGACATACTTGTTACGGGATGCATTTTCAGACCACACAAAATACTTGTTTAGGGTGCTTTTTGGAGCTCCATGGTCGCGGATGATATCCACTGGTCAATGGCAGTGCCCCCCCCCCCCAGCCTATGATCTATGGTCTAGCTGACCATCTTATATCTGCTCAAAGAGCTTTGCCAGGAAAAACCAGAGGCATGACAAAATACAGAGGTCAAAATCTCATAGAATATGTCATTTATGATATGGTCCTTGCATTTATCGCCATGACCTTGCCAATGCCTGGGCCTGATACTAGCTACTGACATTGGAGTCCAAAAGTCAATTTTTCTACTGAATGATTTGATATTGACATCGATATTATAGTTCCAAGGTCAGAATCACTTTAGATTTAAAAACATACATTACAAATTTCACAATGTAGAATATTAAAATGTTCACAATTTTGGCATACTGTCAAAAATGCATCCTAGTATTTTTATCATGATGTAGAATATATATCCTTATTTGTCCATCTAGATGGACCTCACAAACAAACACGAAGCATGAGGCTTAACTGGTGAGGTCTATGGCACTCGCTTGTGAGGCCCATCTATACTTTGATCAACACTAAATAGGTGGAAAATATGAGGCTTTTCTTCATCCGCAAGTAAACATAATCCCAGTTACACGCGTGCCGTAGGTACTAATGCACGAGTCACACGTGCAACATGCGCTGCGTCTCCTGTAGTTGTGCTGTGTCCACTACGCATGCGCTTATCTGTATCAATTCACGATGTGAAGAGGCCCGCCTATTTGGTGTTGATCAAAGTATAGATAGAGGAGTCCTTATTACAACATATGATGTGAGGTTGTGAATCAATTCCTTCAAATCTTGTTAAGATCCAGGAGTATGTTTCTGTCAATTTTAGAGAACAAAGGTAAACAAATTGCAGAAAAAATAATTTTATTAAAATTGATTTGGTGGTTTCGATATGGTATGGGAAATAATTACAAGTTCAGTGTTATATCCAGGCTCAGCTGTGCTTTGCTTTGATATGATGTCACATCATGGTCAATAATTTCCATACCATGCCTCTGCTTCACCTAACAACTAATATTCGTGTGACAGTCTGTGTAAGTTGCAAGTTCATTCTGTTCCAAATGGGCCTGTTAAGAACAAAATTTAATAGTGAACATTGTTCATTTTAGACAGAACTATGTAATATTCAAATAGAATTTTGATATTATCTTCTCAGGTTCTGGAAAGTACTAAAAGACAAATTTTAAATCATTCTCCTGCAGTTTTTATAGGCATAGCTGATCGGTTTGTGAGATCAACTTTCAATAAGGTATAGATTTGATTTTTTATTCTGATTCAGATTTGATAAGCTTAGAACTGTACCATTTCCAATCCATCTGATCATACAGATTTACACTAATGCTTATGTTTAAATAATACTAACATGGGGGTAGGGCAAGTCGTCAAAAGCCATGGGTACGGGGTGGTAGCCAACCCCAACCCCTACATGTATGAAAGTCACCATTTATACTATGAAGCTTAAACTTACAGGACATTTTAGAATTATCGTTTATTTTATTTATTTAGCAAAAAAGATGAATATCCGATATTTATAATTTTTACAGCAAATTTTTGAATTTTTGGCAATTGTTGCTCAAAATCAGATTTCGGCTAAATTTTCTGACCTGAAATACTTTATGATGTCATAATTTTGTAGGCCTAATGCCTTGGCTGATTTTCATGATTTTGGTATCAATGAAAAGAGGAGACCCCATCCTATTATAAAATACAAAACAATGAACTTTTGGCATCCCAATTTCAAGTTCACAGGGGATGGTAACCATTACCACCCCCTTATAGGAAAAAACGTCTAGTTGAAGAAAGATATAAGTGGACGTGGGTTAAAACACTCTAGTTTATCAAACAAAGTCATCTATACCACAAATTACCACCATTTTGTCACTGATCTTGATAATACTTCAGTTAATACTCACAAAGATTGGATCAAAAATTTAATGGGGCATTGGACAAGTTCAACATCATCCCCTCTTTGATCCTCTTTCTTGATATGTAGCCAGGTATAGCATCAATACATACTTCTAGAGAATAGCCTCATACCCAAGATAACGAAATAAAATGAAATCTTAATTTTGACGTTTCTGAAGTTTTTGATCAAAATTTTCCAAATATTTGGTAATAAGCTGTTATTTACTAACATATTAAGTGTAAATCATCCATCACTGAAGTTTAGAAATTTTGTCCTATGCCCTTTTAAGGTTGACAGAACTTTATAGAGAAGAGTTTCATGGTCATTTCATTTATCTGCACTTTAAAAAAAAATATGTCCCCTCAACTAATAAAACAAAGAAAGGACCTTTCTGAATTTATTAAATCATACAGCCTATTGTTGGTCAGATTTATTTTACAATTTTGATTTATTACTGGTATTTTGATCATTTTTTTAAAAGTACTCATGCGTGTTAAGAAAAGTGTTGCAACTATTACTGTTCTATCCTTTGAGTTGTGAACCCAGATCAAGTTGATCACCAATCATATTCTAGTTCCTGATATTGTTGCTATGTGTATTGTAATCTTGTTACTAGCGACTTACATAATCACTCAATATTTAATACTTACATCACAACTCTTCAGAGTTTTAGTTTGTAATTTGAACAGGATGGTGTACAAATAGTCCCATTCATTGACTGGTTTACAGTCAACCTGTTTTGTTTGCCGTGTCCACATATGTGCAATACCTGTGTAGAGATGCATCGAAGACGAGAAATTCAGCATCTCATTACACCACCATGAAATGGCCTCCCATCAATGTCCATTAGCCTTTATTCATGAAGGGTCACTCACAATGCTTCCTTGTTATAAGTGTATGCAAAACAATATTTCTTTTCAAATTCTCCTAAAATATAACCGGCATATTACCTGTTGTTAAAAATACTTATTTGCCACAACATGCGATGTTAAGTTGTGATTGCCATGGTCTGATCTTCCCTGTTATATTTTTGGCTCCTAACTTTTGAACCAAAATTGATTGATTGACACAAATTTGGTACCATATTAACCCCAACTCTAGTGTGTGTAAGTCCGAATATGTCATACAAAAATTTCCGATCCCCCGGTTCGCCCGAGATTTGAACCCCTGACCTCCTGCATCCCGATCCAATGTCAAGCTATGGCAAGCCACCGAGCATGGCCTGCCTTGGCAGCAATACTGTGCCCATTTATATCTGCCGTCTATGACGTATTCGGACTGGAGCTAATTCCTGATTTCTGCCTGTAGAACTTTGTAGTACATAGGTGGGTAAGGTTTAATTAAAGAGGAATTTAAATGTCGTCAAACGATACCATTACCTCAATTTTGGTTTTTGGACGGAAGATATACCTTTCGATCTGGCGTGTCACAAATGCTATTCTTGTCAACATTTTGAGAAGCCAATCTAATAAGAACAGAAACTCAACTCTTTATTTCAAACAAATTCATTTGGAGGAAAATGGAACAGTCACATATCCACCTGCACACACCTGTTATTTTCATGGTTTTTATAGTTTGGCCTGAGTTCCTCCCTTTATGATAGCTTCTCTTATTTTAATCACGATTCTACTTCATCCCAGATCTATTAGCTTCACTTGACAGCTCATTCCTGCACTTACAATACGTAGATTACAAATGGTGCAAGTATTTTCATTTATAATCTTTTACGCATAATGCAAGTTACGAATAAGAAACAACAATAACCTGTAGTTATTAAGTGTTAATTTCAAATCAAAAAGCAAAAAAAAGGATCCAACCTAATATTTTCAGGTCTAAGTCCAAATCATTGACTCTTTAGGATAAAAAGATCTTCATGACACAAAGCCCTGATAACAAAATGTTTCCTAGGCTAGACTGTCCAGGTTCCACTGAAATTTAAGCTTTCAGTCTAATACCAGTCCCTATACCCTATAATCTTGATCATAAGAACCCCCTCAGCTCCACTTCAAATCCTGATGTGGTGAAAAATTACAGTGTTTCTCCTGTTAACTTGTTATATTTTATTTACCAGATCAGCAAGCACTTTCATATTTTGTGTTTCCAAAACAGTAAGGCCCGTATTCCAGAAAGATGTTTAGCTAAACCATTGTTTAACTGAGCATCAGCTGTCCAGGAATGATACGCATCATTGCAGCTTTCAAGCAGAACGGTTCATTGAGTCGTGCTGTTGACGAGAAATAAAACCTTGATTTAGCTAAACACCTTTCTGGAATACGGGCCTAATTGTTTGCCAAATCTGGATTTGAATGGGTTCTTATGATCAAGGTAACATGTTCTTATGATCGTGGTAACAGGGTATTTGATAATGTACAAAACAGACTAACCCCAAACACCTTCTTAACAACATTCTGTAAAAGTTATTTTTTGCAAGAATAAATTTCCATCATTTTCAGAACTTTGCACATTGTTCAAGAATATTATTTTGCAACATTAACTCTTATAAAATAGTATGTAAAGGTAAGTTTTGAGAGTTTTAATTTTCACATTTTTTGCCTTGACCGGAAATATGCAAGAAACTAAAACTCTTGCATAAAATGTATTTATGTTTTGAGTAGAAGAAACCTTGCCCTGTCCTTCAAATCAAGTAAAGTGGATAACCTGATCCCTCGCACATCTTCTCCAAGTCTCTTACTGTATCATCATATCACTTGTACTTTTCACTTTCCTCCATATCTCTTTTTTATCATATCGGGTGTCTTCCTGCGTTCACATCACTCTATATTAGCTATAGCAAGCCAAAAGGAACATTATGAATAGAGTTCACTGCTTCAAAATAGCTGTTGCTTTGTATAATATAAATTTTGATCAACACCAAAATCCAAATAGGTACACATACCTTTTTACATTGTGAGCTGATACAGATGAGCGTGCGTGTAGCTAAGCACAGCACAACTACAGGAGATGCAGCGTGCGTCATACGTGTTGACTTGCGCATTAGTATCAATAGAGTGTGTAACTAGAATTATATTTACTTGAAGATGAAGAACAGCCTCACAATTTTCGCCTATTTAATGATGATTAAAATATGACGATCCTTGAAATTTAGAGCAGTCGCTAAGCAGCGCAACACATTTCACCACCAAATATGAATTTCCCTCCTGTTCACGACATGACGTTATGACCAAAACGACAAAGTTTAATCAATATATCAGCCGGTTCTAATGGCCACATTTTTTTTAAGAACGACAAGGTTATTACTGCACTTTTGTAATTTTGAATATCATCTTGTTCCATTTAGCATATTACTCAGTACACTGTCTCCTAGCATTTTCACTTGGGCTGTCCATACTTGTACACCTTAAATCCTCTCATTTAGCAAACCAATAATGATAATCTATATGACAGTTTTGGCTTACAATACTAGTAAACTTGTTACATCTTGCTTTTTTATCATAGATTGTGTTCTTACAAAATCACAAGCCATATTATGTCAGTTTGGGCTTACCATACATGTGTCAAACTACAGGAATACTATGTATCATCATAAAGTGTATGGGTTTTTTCCAAAATTGGTAATCTATATGCTTGTTTTGGCTTACAATACCCGGACAATTATACTTGTGAACTTGTTACATCTTGCATTTATTAACTTGTGTGAATGTTTGTACAAAATCACAATCCAATAATGTCATTTTGGGTTTGTCATAGACTTGCTTAAACATCTTAAAAACTATAGGCAAATTGGTCAGAATACAAAACAAATCCGAGTGTTGTGCAATATAGATTTAGGTATTCAAACACGCCACAGAGTTGTTCATCGCGAATCAACAACGATGCATCCATGCGTCTGCGTATTTTTATCGCAGGAGGGTGGCTTTAGCCACCTGAGCGTGATAAAAATACGCAGACGCATCGGATGCATCGTTGTTGAATCGCGATGAACAACTCTGTGGCGTGTTTGAATACCTTTCAACAACGAAAATCTTCCTGAAAACATATGAATTAAATTCTAAATAATTTCAATTTAACAGATAGGCCTACTTATCTTCATTACAGCATATCTGAAGCAAAGTGCTAATTTGTGAATGTGTGCTGCCTTGACTTTATCATTTTTCCCAAGCGCCGGGCTTTTGCACGTAGGCCTACTATAAGTGCCCGACGCGCGATGATCAGTGTGACGACTTTTGTGTACTGCGTAAATGCACTTCAGTAAACGCCGTGCCGTGCATGACGCGCTAATTTGAATATCAACTGTAGATTCATCACCAATCAACAACGGTACGCGCCTGTATAAAGAGATACAGTGAGTTGTTGAATGAAGTAATAAAGCATATTTTGGCTTGGTCCCACTTAGCTCTTGTACAGAGCCCAATCAATATTGCCCTAAGACAGTCTCGTGGTACCCGCTGCGTCCATCGACCTATCCCTCAACTCCCATGAGCCAAATTAACATGGCCCCCTGAAGGAGGGGGACGGACGAGCAAACCCGCCCATATGGAGCCTTGAGCAAGAGATCGTCGGACGCAGCGAACGCCACAAGTCTGTGACTGACACACAGACAGCTCGAAGAAAAA
>JXSR01S014178.1:23286-36108 GCA_000969725.1 Ophiothrix spiculata | reverse complement strand
TAATTCAATAAGAAGTATCAAGCCTACAATCTGTCAAAAGTTGAAACCAGTCGAATTGTTCGAACATCATGAAATTATGAGGTTTCGGCGAAAAAGGGTCAACTTTTTCGTTTCGAAGTAGTCTTTAGGCGTCATTTTGACCTTGATAATGGACTTGAAATCACTAGTATGTATAAATTAGAGACTCTGTTCAATATGTACGCCAAAAATTATGATATCCTGATAGGTGTAAGTAGGTAAAAACTTGCAGTAAACATGACATTCAGCCGAGCAAGACGTTTTTAGGGACTGTAGCCTTAATAATAGTTTATATCCGTATAACTGATATTATGATATTTACAAATACAAATATGCAAACACGATTAATGGCTATATGGGCAAAAAAGGAATCATTTAAAGACACAAAGATACAATTGTCTCTCTTTCAGCATGTTCAGAGTATTGCTTTAACTTGAACATAGATTGTTTTAAAATAGTGTGAAGAATACTCTTCAAATCTTTGCAGTCTTACATCGCCTTGAAGTTCCGTTTTAAGTGGAGTTTATTGAATCAAAGTGCCCTGCATCTGTAAACCACCAAAACAACCCCCATATTTTAGTATTTGTATAGCTGACACACTACTTATACAGCTCTTTGATTATTTGTTACAAATTTGATGTTTTGACAACGAATAAAATTTCACGGAATTCAAATCGATTCAACTATAAGATCCCATGGCGTTTTTGTATAACAACGAAATCCTGCTACGTCGCTTCTGTCTTAACGACAAATGTTATTATTAAAAGTTATTTAGTCATTATTGCTCGCATTTTGTCGACAACTGAGGTTCATTATTCTTTTAAAAATCACCAATTTTATCTTATTGATATTTTCTTAATTAAAAGAATGGCGAGTGCTATATCTTAAGTTTGCAGCCTGTATTTGGTTTCAATATTGATGAAAATATTATAGAATTTATATAACATTATAAGTGTGACTTTAAATCACTTTTAACTCAGTGATCAAATATAAGGGTGAAAACATAGTCGGCCTCCAAACAAAATTTTCGCTACCAAACATTTGGTCGTGACGTCAAAATGACGAGTGACTCCAATAAAATAACTTCAACACCGATATGAGCCCAAATAAAATTGCGCGCTAGATTGCACATGTATTGAATTGCCATATACATTGCACCAAATGTTTGTTACCGGTTCAAACTTTGTCGTGAAGAATTTCTTATGCGTTCATCTAATTGAAATTAGTGTCCTGGTGGTACTCAATACGATTGAAAGATTGTCGTTGCACGCACCATTACATCTGCATCTCAGTCTCCCGCAAGATGCTCATCAATATGGCATATTGCTCACATAAGTTGGTTTCAGAACATCTGCTGCCTTAATGTGAGAATATCTCCTTTAACTTGCGCAAATTAAATTGCAATTCCATTCACGAAACGAAATTAATTCACGCAAATAAGATTGTGGAACTTAGATTGGTGTGACTCCAATCAGCATAATGGTTTCAACATGAATGTGACCTTTTAAATAATAGCGTATATTTAATTAATGATCGCTGTAATGGTTACAACATGAAAGTTACCTTTTGCTTAATAGTCTATACTTTGATAATTGATGAGAATAAATGGATGTAATCAAGCCCCTATAGGACCCAGACGGCTTTAAAGTAGCTGTTGTTCATGCAGAATACTGAAATAAAGCTGTCTGCACAAAGATCCTCGGTCTGCACTACTGTGAACTGCAGGTCATACTGCTCATCTGCAGTGCACGTGGAGTGGTGAATAAATGAATCTGAATCTGAATCTGTGAGTGAGTAAAAAGGGAGTAAGTTTAAACAATAAGGTCAAATGAGACTTTTGAAAAAGCATTTTACATTAATTTTACACTGATGATAAGGTTCTTAAAAGCCTTTTACACTAAATTACATACATAATATCAAACTAGTCAATGTTTATCAAATGCATTGAAAGTAATTTACTTTGAAAATCTAATGAATTGATAGCGACCAAGTATCAGGAATTGTCAGCGGCGTAACATGACTGATTGGGATCATATAGTTACTTTTTTCCCTCGCGTTATTGTTTATTTCCCGGTAGGATGTTTTTATTTTGTAAACCAAAAATTATTTAAAGTTGATTCTTAAAATTGACAAAAAATGGCCTTCACCAGTTTTTCTGACATTGTATAGCTTTCCAAGTGCTGGTCCGATTTACTAAATTTTTAACCTTCTCTTTGGTCTTTTTACCCTCTCGTTTCCCGATAGGTGGGAAAACGTCATGTCAGCCCCACCTGCCTTTCCGTAAAAATAAGTTTCATAATGTTATTTTCTTTAAACATTACAACTGCTTTGTAAACTTCATCCGTCAAAATGTTATTCCTATTACATTATATAAGTATTATCATATACCCTAGATTTGGTAGTAAAGCGTTCTTGGTAAAGCAACGCACCAACTGCCTCCTATGAGTAATATACAATACTTCTGCATTTGTAGATTAAGCATTTGTCATAAAAACACGGTACTTCAAAATACTCAAGACTGTTGTTTTATGGTAGCAAGAACGTTTAAGTTTTTAATGCATATGAAAAAATAGTTTCATTTTTGTAAATGCTAAACTTTGAATGGTTTGATTCCTAGAAGAAGCACTTGTGCCATTCCAATCTTGTTTTCGGGTTTGTTTTTATCATACAAGTAAGTGAGCTTTGAAGTATAAAATGATATAAAAGAGTGCAAAGAGTGATAAATGTGACCCACAATATCGAAGGGTCCCAAAATCAAAATTAATTTTTGGTCTTATCTGAAGGATTATAGTTTAAGCTTAAAATGGCACCTTGCTTTTTGGTTATTGGATGTTTGATTGCAAAGTTACATCCAAATTGGTAAAAAAAAGTATTGGGTTGATTCGGAAAACTCTATTTCTGAGCCTCGAGTTTAAAATGTTTGTACTGAGTAAACCTTTAATGGAGAGAAGACTTTTATCTTGGTCTTTAACACATTTTTCATAAGTTTTGGATGTTAGAACCGGATTAGTATGATACACTTCAAAGGAAATGTTTCTGATGGAATTAGAAATTCGACCATGGACGTGATTTTTGACTATGCTCAGCTTCAATGGCCTGTATCTCGTAATTTACTATGCCGACCTTAAGGTACCTTTCAATATGGCAGGTCACATTAATGTGATTTATTGATTCGTCCCTCCCGCACATCTTAAGTGAATGATAAAGAAAACTGCAGATGCAGAACAAATACATTCTAAGACTGCCAGAAACCATCAGCAACAGAGGTGACTTTTCATTTGACTTTTCATTTTTAACTTATCTTGTTCAACATTGTGACCAAATGTGAACATATCTATCACAGTCGCTTAAGCCCATTGCACAGCCATCTAAATGTTATTTAATTACTACCAGTATTTTTGTGTATTGATATTGAGCAGATACTCTGTTTGATAAAACAATTACAGATGTCCATAACCTAATTTATAAGCTAATAATATGTTCGGTGTGTATTCATTATAATACATGGCACATAGACAGGACAAACAGTGTAAAATATGGCGTGATTGTTTTAATGCATCCGTGATATAGACTTAATAACAGTCTCTTAAATGGACTGGCCTAGATTTTTCCCACTATAGTTTTTTACCTACAAATTTTACACGGGTCGATAGAACGATTGTTTTTACTTGTAATTAGTAGGTTACTACCAGTAGTTTTCTGTGACTTTGAGGAATATTAGAGAAAATCGCAATTCTTTACCATTTTTTTATCCGGAGTCAAAAGTTGGCATGAAAACAGTGTTTCTAGTTTCAGTTCTTATATCTTGTTTTTAAACCTGTGATAAGCAAACAAATTATTTTTGATGACATTTTTCCTCTTTTAATACATGTATGAATTTAATTATCTCTAGAAGCTTTGATCTTTTGGCTGGCAAATCCATCTGATGTTCAAATTTAGGATTTAAAAAATACAGGATTGTCACAGCACCATCACAGAAAAATATATTGCAAATTTATTCTCTCTCAATTTGAGCGATTTTTGTGTTAAGTTTTGTAGATTTTAAGATTTAGAATATTTCTTGAAGTTTTTAATTCTAAGTGGAATCTAGACCAGTCCCTTTAAACTAAAATAGTAAACAAATTTCAAACTAATTTTAATCACAAGAAAAGAAACATCGTGCAACCGACTGCCCCCATCTAAAGGTCCAAATGCCTGTAAACCAGGACATTTTTCACGACCTTAGCTCATTGTGTACTTATTGTGTGAACGTAGAATTTTTCAAGTACCAAGAGTAGGTAAAATGTGGAACCGGAATAAACAGTGTGAGTATGTAAATAGTCGAGTGAAGGTTTGTTAAAATTCTTCTTTAAAGATGGAGTGAGGTTATACATGTATTTATTCGGTTCTCCCAGGTGAACCAATTGTAAATATAATCCTGTTTTTCTCGGGAAGTCAGATTTATATTGCTCATCATGACTGTTATGATGAGATAAAATGTTCCCATTACTCACTAGGTTGTATCGACGAGAAACATTAAACACTGGGAGCAAAATATGTTGATGTGCAACGCAACCGGAAGTTATTTTAATGTGACTTTTCTAGGCGGGTTCCATGGACCATGAGTAACATCACTAGGGTGGACACAAAATCAATCTGTTGTATGGGACCCTGTAAGGGGGAGAGTAAAAGTCATAATTTGCAGGGGCCAATTTGAAAAGTAATAAATTTTGGTTCAAAACCAATAGGCCTATTCAAAACATATTCCTCTCATTTTAACGAAGCAGAACACTTTGACTTATCTCTGATGGTTTTTGAGTTTAATCCAAAAACTTGAAAGGTCATTACATTGGTCACATGTTGGGTAGAGTCAAAAAAATTATGGAATTAATTTCTGAACTGTTAAATTTGTTTGCATGATTTAATTTCTCTATTTCTTTAAATGAACGATCCTTTTAATATTAAACCTTTTCGACATATCAGGCTTCTAAAAAATCTAAGATACTTCGGGACCCTCAAAAATATTTTTGTAACTAAAATGTTTAAAAGAGGTGATCTGATTGTACGATTTCAAATTTTAAAAAGATTAAAAACTCTTATACTTAAAAACAATCTGATAAGATTTTTTTTAACGTCTTTAAATCTGAAACCAATCTTATGATTTTATGTTGCGTATACTGTAGGGAACTGAGGGGGTCGAAACCTCATACAATTTAATTGGGCCACTATTCTGGAGTATTGTTTTGACTTCATCATAGATTGTTATAAACTATACGTTCTCTGAATAACAATCTGATAATCTTAAAGATATTTGCAGTCTTACATCGTCTTTAAGTACCTTTTTAGTAGAATATACTGACGTTATCTGCAAAGAATCAAAGTGCCCTACATCTGTTAACCAGCAATAACAACACCCATTTGTTGAGTATTTGTATAGATGACATACTGTTTTATGGCTCCTTGGCTATTCGTTACAAATTTGATGTTTTGACAACGGATAGAATTTCATGTAATTCAAATCGATCTTAATATAAGATTCCGTGGTGTTTGACGCACGACTGAAAGTGAGAATGAGATATCACACAGCTTAATTCTTAACGACAAATGCCATTGAAGTTATTTATATGTTTAAGCAATGATCACTCTCATTTTGTAAGCCATTGAGTTTTCTTTTGTCTTAAGAATCAGTTATTTCATTTAATTCTTAAAACAGTATTTTGGTTAAAAACACGATTTGTAAAAATTGATACTTTCAATGAAACAAATAATGGAACGTGTTGCATTTTAGTTTACAGCCTGAAGTTACGTTATTTCATCTACAGGGTATCTGACAAGTACCTTCACTACTTTAAATTAGATTAACTTAAAAGACTACAAACCACATTGCAAAAGCAAAAGACATTTGAGCAATTGTCTTGACACAATCATGATGTTTACAACTACCTTTACAAGTGCATTTATCTACATAATTGTACAGAGGCGGAATGTGCTTTCTCACATAATATTTATCAAAATGTTTAATCATGCATCGATTCTTTGGATGTTTCGAGATTCCCTAGAGATTTGCTTTGTACCTTTTGATTTAATTCAACAAATGCCATTGTTGATTAACAATCCATATCATTTCAAATGCATTTTGACATTAACACACCGATATTCATCAATTTTGACATTAACAATTGTAGTCTACATCATGTTTGCCCTAGTTCTATTGATTAAAAGAAAGTAAATATTTCATCATGAAAAAAAAAATGATCACTGCAAATATGCCCTGGTCAATCACACTCATTATGTTTATTCTGACATCAGATAAAGGCACGAGTCCATGCTGTCATATAATATATGTAAGATAAATATATATGTGACCCGTAATATCGAAAGGTACCTTAAGGATCCCAAAATGAAAATTGATTTTTTTGGTTATTGGATGTTTGATTGCAAATTTACATCCATATTGGTAAAAGGCATCGGACTGATTCAGAAAACTATAGTTCTGAGAAAATTGAGTTTAAAGTCTCTATACTGGTAAAACTTGAATGGAGAAAGGATTTTTATTTCGGTGGTTTTTAAAACTTGTTTTATGTTTTGGATGTTGGCACCTGATTAATATGATAGAATATATTATGCGATAATATCGAAATGCGTTTTCTTTCTCACTCTTTATCTTTATTTGTTGTAAGAGTAAATTCAATAAGATAGATAACTGAGGAAATCATTACTCAAAATATCTTTATAAAGTACTCATGTATGATGGGTTTCCTCTGTATTGGTTTTTGTTTCATCTGTAGTATTGGAAATTTAAATTTATCAGAACCACATTTTCATCTTCTACATGTTCATAACAGGATATTTCCTCATCAACCAATCCCATTCATAAGTACATACAATCAACAAGTCATATAATTATAATACCCTGCTAATTTGCATTACTCATCAACGCTGAAATTCTGTGTTGATATATAGCGGTGATTTCGTCTAACGACCCTCATTATGACTAAAATATAGTTTGGGCTCCAAATTCATTACAGTCGGTTAACACGCTAGTACGCCATATATATAGTATGCTTGACCTGAAAATGTCGATTGTGTTTGAAAAATCAAAATATTGCTGTAAATTCTACATTTTATTTGTTAAGAAAGGGAATAGTTTCAGTTCATTAGCATGGATTTCCCCCCCCCCCCAAAAAAAAAAAAATTCTAACCATCCCACACCCATATTTTAACGACTTTTCTTTTTAAATGACAAAATAAATAAATAAATGAATAAATAAATAATAAATAAAAAATAATCAATCAATCAATCAATCAATCAATCAAATAAAAAAAATAAAGAATTTGAAAGGGTGAACTTAAAGTTATCTAAATTCTGAATTGCAGTTCTATGTTTACACCTAAGTATAAATTTTACATTTAACCTCAAAAGTGTTACATTTACACTTAATCGATTCTCTTAACTTTGGAGCTCAATTTCTTCTATATTGCAGTAAATCATGTGGCTCATTTAAACTATAAATTCAAGTGTTAAAATGCTAACTATATTTTGTTAATATATTTTTAAGTCACACTTAATAGTTTCTGTAATAAAAAGCTAATCATTCATGTATTTGCTGTAGAATACCCATGCTATTTAAGGAAAACGTTTGAAGGAACTCCAAGTTACCTTTAAAAATTTATGACAGTTAATGGATTCTTGTTTAATCAACAAATAACAAGTTTTTAATAGCCGTTGCGAGTCATGGGTTCTGTCAAAAGCAATGGAAAGCAAGATCAATGTATTTGGGACCTCATTTTACAGAATCATGCTTGGAATCAAGAGAATTGAAAGGGTAACCAATGCTACCATCTATGATTTAACCCAGACGTCCCCGCTAGTGGAAAATGTCAGAACCCGGCAACTGAGGTTTCTGGGCCATGTACATCGGATGCCTATGGATGAACCATGCAATGCGTAGGCACTGTACCACCAGATGGAAAAGAAAACCAGGAAGGCAGTGAACCCTTTTCCTGAGATATACATCCAATACCTGTTGGGAGACACAGAAAATATGATGAGCTCTGACAAACTCTCTGAATTAGCACAGGATCGTTTTGGTTGGAGAAAGCTTGTAGTCGCCTGCTCTGCAACCGACTGATGATGATTTAATAGCCGAATCACATATACCTTCTAATTTGCAATGAGCCAACCTGTTGAATGTGAATAATAAGCATGACCCTTAGCACGCTTATTAAGCAGCAATTTGAATTTCAGGCATGCCACCTTTACTCACGAAAGTAGCATATTCTTAATTATCAACACGTGCGGGAAACGGGGTAAAGGAGCTGTCATCTTCATTTTCTCTTCACCACATAACGATGAGTTTTAAATAACAAATAGGAAATCTAGCGAGAGACTACATTTTTGTGTTTCCCTTTAAGTTACAATAAAAGTTTTTACTATTGATTCTTGGCTGTGACTTTATTTGTCTTTAGATTCTTTAGGTCGTGAAGAAGTAGTCTCTAATGCGTTCTTCTAATTGACTTTTAGTTTCCTTATGTATTCAACATATATCTCATTCTCCTCCAAATAGCTCAGCAATATGTCATATTGCCGACATAAATACTTGTAAAAACTTGCACATATTTAGCTATTTTCTACTACGTTGTTTCCCGAGGGAGGGTGGTGGTGGTTACCAGCCCCTGTGAGGTTGTTTTATACTATATTATAGGAAAGGATCTCCTTTTACCATGTATAACATAAATCATGAAAATCGACCAATACGTTACGTTATTATGACGGCATAAAGTACTTCAGGTCCAAAAAATTGAGCCGACATTTGATTTTGGGTGGAAGTTTTAGTAAGTTGTATTAAGTTTAAGCTTCATAGCATGCAGATATTTTTTTCAAAATGGCGACTATCATATAAAGGGTGCAGGTGACGGACGGCTTACCCTAGCCCCATGTTAGGCGACGAAAATAAAAAAAAAACTGTTTTACGGGCCCGACCGACTCTAAATTTGCGTTTTTGAAGGGTTTTTTTAGTTTTGAAAAAAGCATGTAAAATCAGCCGTTTTTGGCCAAAATTTAACAATTTTGGTTGAAATTTTAAATACAATTTCTTTGTAAAACAATATGTTTTTCTCTCAATTTTGTCGGATTTTGGGGTTATTTTAAGGGGAACAAATTCGCCTGACCGACCGAAAAGTCCGCCCGCCCGTAAAACAGGATTTTTTTTCGTCGCCTTAGGGGGAATCCTCAGGATTTTTTTCATCAAAATTACCGCAAAGGATGTACAAAAAATTACCGAGATACTCCAAGTCACTTTGTTTTGTGTTTTCATGCGATCGGCGACAATCTGTTAGTGGGGGTGGTAACCCCCCGTAAGCACCCCTACGGTGGACAAGGGTTAATTACACAACCAAGAAAGCGATTCATAGACAATACAATGGCAGCATAACGTTTCAAAAGGAATTTGATCTTTTGTAAGGGGAGAAATCTTCTTCAAAAGGGGATTGGTTCAAATATACTAAGCCATGTCATAGGAGGAGGGGGGGGAGTCATGAAATTATTTCATGCTAAAATGGGGAACACAAATAAAAGCATGCTGATGTGAAGAAAAAATATTATGGGCAAAGTATACATAAAACTGTAATATCTTAAATAATTTCATATCATGTAGCAAATATTAGAAATTATTGGCAACTCTGTACAAAATTACGGTCCTTGGACAGAAGACAACATGGCAGCAAGTACTACTGCATGCTGCTAACGGAAATGTGCGAAATATGCATTTTCTTTTTTCATACGAATAATGCGCTATGCGGATGTGAGTATCTAACTAGTAATAACTTACACGATTATGATGTTCTTAAATAGAGCTAATGTTCGGACAAGTATTTTCGGAAAATGTGCAAAATAACTTTTTCAAGTTAAAGTGTAGAACATTCAGTGTTCATTTTTTATGGTTTTTGCCACTTTTAGATGAAACTTGAGTGACATGTTTCAATGTTCTCACAATAGAATGCCAAACAAAATGAAACGAATGTATGGTTAACGGAGCAACGTGGAAACTCTTTTTATTGAACTAATTAATATTGATTAAAATTTAGTCAATATTACACGTCAATTTTACTACGGCAAATATGACCATAAAGAAACCAGCTGTTGAAGGAATCGGATCATGCAAAGGGACTGAAATCGAACTTTTAATGTAACAATGATTTTGGACTATTTCCTATGTTAAAGGTCAAAGATTGAATAAAAATCATTACATTTTGACAAAATCTTCGAGTAAAGATTGCAGGTTCAATCACCAAAAAAATAAGTCCCCCCCCCCTTGGATGACGAAACTTTGTCAAGACAGAACTTGAAATGTTGGCGGTATTTCTACTGCATAAAATGAGTTTTTGTTAAGGGAAACAATTCTCTATACAACACACTTTACAATTTGATGAAAGGTTATGTCGCTTTTGAACAAGACCCATTTGTTTTCAAATCATTTTTAAAAAACAGCCTAAAAAAGTTGCATTTAACTTCTTCTAGCCTTCTTGTGGCAACAAATTATCAAATTTAATTTGGCCATTGTTGCATTAACATGATTAACATGACAGCACTGCCAAAGTACACGCATAGCATGATTTCAATATCATGCATGATACTGTAACACCAAATTCTGCCACGCTTCTGTTATAGTAACAGCATTGCTTGAAAGTGAGCGTATAGACTCAATACATGTAGACATTGTCGTTAATGCAATAGAGAATCTGTGGAATGAAATTATGGATTCTATAAACCTTCATTTGGTTAATGCAATCATCAAGAGCAAACAAACATGATTTTCAAAATGATACAGCATTTGTTAATTTTCACATGGGCATGAAACTTAAAAAACCAAGGGTAGCGGATCGCAGAACTTTTACGCGACGTCACTGCACTGTTAACCGGTGTTTTGTTTTAATGTTGAAAATATGGATTTTGATCAATGGCTCGTTACCTTTTGATGTATGAAAATGTCATATGGCCTCAATATGGGCCAAAAATCCGTCGAATTTGCTCATTTTTATATTGCCTTACCAGTTGTTGAAAAGAACGGTGGACACTGTACTGGTAACACCTCGTTTCGTCCGCTATCGATTCAATCCGGCAATGTCTTCATTAAAGTCATGGCAATTCATCTAAAAATTAGACGAGATCTGAATCATGTTTTAACTGTGAAACAAGCACTGATTTATACTGGAGAAAACAAATTAAGTGAGCGTAGAAGCATGTTAGGATTTCACAAACTGTGTGTGTTGTTCGAGAAAGACAAACGCTTTCAACAAATTATTGTGACGTGGGTTTTGTGGACAAATGTTTCCCTAAACAGAAACTTATTTTATGCAAAAGATAAGCATTCATAATGGACGGTTCTGTCATGACAAAGTTTGGTCATCTAAGGGGGAAACTTATTTTTTGGTGACCGTTTATAACCATTACCCTGTATGTGCTTGGTGTGGTTTCATACACAAATTCTATACATAAATGGCGTACTTGTTTTTATGCGTCCATGATAGAGACTTAATGACAGCCGCTTAATTGAAATGGAAAATGGTACAAGTCTGGCTTTAGAGTCTGGCTTTAAAGTAATAAGGCTGACGTATAATTAATGAGTAAGTTTTGTTACATTTGACATTATTTGCAAAATATTTAACACATTGAAGTGACAGACACAGACAATTACTTACCTAGAGTTCGTATACACAAAAATGTGACAACTTCTCCATAGCCACCATTTTATGTCCAAAGTGGATCAAAATTTATACTCCATGTTAAAGATCTAATTTTTTCTTTTTGTGTAAATATATTTTTCATGTTATACACAAACTATGCTCGCTACTTATACATATATGTGACCTTCCAGCCCGTATGAGCAGTAAATGCCAGAAACTTCATTTTGCGCTACAGGTGAAAACACATGTCAAGGTCATAATTTGCCGAAATCGATTTTATGACAGATTCACAATCCTAGTGATTACTACAAAATACCATACCAGCAAAGTTTCATTTCAAGAAACTGATAGGAAATGTGAAATAAATTGGTATATTCTTAAGACAATCAACAGAAAATATAGGGCTTACTAAACTTTGGAACGCGTTTATCTCAGTTATACGTTTTACTCCCTGACAAACTTTGACGGACCATAACTTGACTTCTGGAAATCGTGGGAAGTTCATTAAGGTGTCATTTTAATCATTAAAACATGGTCTTTGTAAATAATTAAAAAAGTGAAAATGACAAAAGCTGGCATTTACTGCTGGTTTGGGCTGGACGGTCACATATTATCTAGCTGTCAATGAAGTGAATTTCTTGAAGAAATATAGGCTCATTTACAAGTATAATGTTTTACCAATGAACAAATATTTAGTCTAACATTTTAAGTAATATGTATCTTATAATTGATTTACAGATGCACGGCCATCCCTTAGCTCAACTCTACTTATGAATGAAAAGATATTTAGATGCATGTACGTGGAATTGTGGTCGAGTAGTAAGAGTAGGTCCAATGTGGAATCAGAATAAACAGATTAAGTGTGATGGATGGGCGTGGATGTTAGTGTTGATTCTTGTTTAATGATGGAGCGAGGTTATGTTTATTCAGTTATTCCAGGTGAACCAATTGCAAATACAATCTCTGGAAGACGGAAGGTATTTTGCCTATAACTATAATAACGAACACATGTTCCTATTACCCAGCTTTTATCGTCGAGATCCAGACATTAGAGCTGACATTAACAAGACATTTTGTATTTTTTCATAAAGATACCTACTTCAATGAATGTTGAAATTTGAAAATCCGGGTGGTACAATA
>JXSR01S014177.1:15355-27888 GCA_000969725.1 Ophiothrix spiculata | reverse complement strand
AATCTACTAATTAAACTGGGTGTGCCAACATTGACCTCAATGTTTCCATTAGCTTTCACATCTGAGTCCCAACCATACAATAAATTCATCCATACCTACTTTCAAATTGGACTCTTTTTAGAATAATTCTACTTATTAAAACACTGGTTTTCAGTATGCATGACACAACCGCTATGGCTTAGTTTTTCTTTTGAATACCAATTAAAAAAAGAAGCTCCACTAGGTATACTTAAAATTATTTTTAAGTTTTATAATTTTTAGAGAGCTAATTAAATCATAATTAAGAGAAAATGTAGTTGTTGGCTTACTATTAACACATTCAGGGATAATGGTACTATAGGTCAAACAATAATTTATTGGACAGTGTAAACAAAAATTGTGGGTACAGGGCCCCATTTTTTGTAAATGCAACCCCTGCATGGATTTTTGTTTAATTTGTCCAATTAATATTTATTTTGCCTATAGTTGATAGCCATCTTCAAACAGCCATATTCTTTCATTCTGATCTTCTTTTTTCCCAAGTGAATCCATTTTTGCACAAATGAATACTACTTTGATCTCAAAATTTGAATTTTGATTGGCAAATAAGATTAATTAAATTAAAGGGACAATTCATGATCCACTTTTCACCCTCAATGTCACCTCTATCAAAACTTATTTTTTTTAGCTTATAAGTTACGATCCCAAAACCATTCTTTCAACTGTGCTTGCATTTTTTAGAAAAGTGTGTGTCATTTTCTAATTATTGTCGGGGGCTCCGACTGTAATTACAACACAGTAACCTATGGGAATTTCAAAATGCTGAAAAGCTTGTAACTTGGAAACAAACGGTCGGAATCAAGTGAAACTTTCAGTATATATTTATGTTGTACTCTTTTTATTTAGCTAGATTTTGTCACATCAAAATCGTGAATTGCACCTTTAATGCACACTAAACAATCAGTGTGAAAATGAAGGCACATACAAGCAACCTGGTTAATACAGCAGAAGCTTCTATCATTCACCTAGTTCAAACATTAATTAAAGTGGAATAACAAAGTCTGGAAATCACATGGCTTCCTTAACTAACACTCTTAGTGCAGGTAATTGTATACTAAATCAACACTCTATTTCTAAGCGTGACATGAACTATCAAAATAATTAAACTGATGTTGAAAATTTAGCATTCATGTTTGTTACATTTAACTGTTACAAATTAAAAGATATCAACAATAAAAATAAAAACTATTTCTTGACAATCATAAGAATTCAAATTGATTTATGTTCCAACTGCCTTATAAGGGCACAGTTAACCCCTTATTTTCTGAAATAGTTGATGCTTTGTAACTCAGCAACCGATAATTAAATCCATATAAAAGTACACTTTCTAGATGTGGATTTTCATGTAGAAGATGATGGTTGGGTCAGTTTTGGACCAAAGATCCAAAGACCTTTGTTCTTGGACCACTATATTTGTAAACAACGTAACTAAATTAGGAAAAAATAAAAGTTGGACCTCTAATGCTTTTTAGAATCTAGAAACACATGTCTAGGAACCCATTTCTTATTTTTGACTTAATTTTTGAAATATTGCCGAAAACAGGTCCAAAATAGGCCCAATTTTTTTTTTTTGTCAGTTTTGGCCTATTTTTGCCAATATTTCAACAAGTCAAAAATCAAAAAAATTGAGGTATGCGTTCCTAGACATGTGTTTCTAAATTCTTAAAGGCATAAGAGGTCAACTTTTATTTTTCCTAAATTTGGTTAGGTTGTATACAAATATAGTGGTCCAAGAACAAGGGTTTTTGGACCTTTGGTCCAAAATCATACATGTTGGTCCAAAACTGACCTAACCATCATCTTCCACATGAAAGTCCACATCTAGAAATGTATACTTTTATATGGATTTACTTATCGTTTGCTGAGTTACAAAGCATCAACTATTTCAGAAAATAAGGGGTTAATTGTGCCCTTAATGTAAAAACAGTGACACAATATTAACTGCTCAGCATGAATACTTTGGATGAAGCACAATAGATTCAAAATGTATGTAAAATAAATGAAAAAAAGGTTTAAAAAGGGTCAGAATAAATTTACTATAACATCAACATCCAAATATCATTCCCCAAAGTTGTTAAATTGTTTTTATCCTTGTCAAAAAGGTTTAATCAATTCAAATGTCAGTGTCTATACTAAGACGTCTTAGTCTTGGCAGTAAAAAGACTATCGTCGATCGATGCATAGCCTTTTAAAACACTTCTGCGTGGTGCGTTGCTCCCGCATGCGCCGCACGTTATCATTTCAGGAGACTACGCATTGAGCAACGTCGAGCAATGCCCATCAAAACCATTAGTCATTCTAATGCATCCAAAAGACTAGTCACGTTTTGTATCATCAAAACAATCTTGGTCTTTTTGGTCTACATAATAATTCATTTGGTGCAAAAATCAAATTTAAATCTAAAAATTTGTATCCACAACACAATGCCTTAGATGTTGCCCAAATCTACAACATAATTGGAGCACAGAAGTTATTTCAGAAGATCCACTCTACTTTCCCCCTCAACACAAACAAAGGTTCTGGCTAATGGTCTAATTCCATGAAAAATCTTACACAGGTACATAGGCATGACCTCAGCTGTACTTTCAATTAAATGAGTTGAATTAGATACCCAGATATAGTGACAAAATAAATTTGGATTCAACAGGTTGAAATTAATCTGCATGCAAAATCTACTTCATTATTTAAAAATCATTTCACAAAACATTTTGCAAATCTCAAAACAAATTAGACCTTTTAAAGAAGGTCAATCTTTATACAAAACAAAATCTATGCTTGCCCTATATTGGGTAAAGTACAGCTACCTATAGAAAAATGCACCAGAAATACTTTGTAATTTTTCATCACTATTTATTGTACACAGACAGACGACCTTTTATTAAAATGGGAAAGGGCAAACTCAGAGAGTCACAGAAACCACTTATTGATTCTTTGTATCTATATTTGTTATTGCTTAAGAATAAGCACACTAAAAATATGTATTTCTATAGTTTACTAAAAATAAGTACATCCACATCATACAAAAGAAGCTTTATTCCATCCTGCCTTTTCTACGGGCTTTTAATCTATGCTGTGTAATATTCATTGATTGTGTTTTAAAATTGCCTTGATCTATTGTAGATATATCAGTTTTATCATGTTTGTTAATGTATTTATTGTAAAGCGCCTTGAGTTCATTTGATGTTATTGCGCTCTATAAAAATAAAGTATTATTATTAGAAGAACTTGAATATTTGCATGGTGTGAACTGTGAAGAAGTTCTTCAACTTGAGTTTTATGACTAACTGGAAGACATCATCATTTTGTTTAGGCTTTCACCAAGGAAACCCAAGTTGGTACTTGGTACCAAAGGTACCAAAAGCTAAAGGAAGCTTATCTTCAACAGGGCTCCAAGGAAGTTTTAAATTCAGTTTTTGAATGCAGGAGGAAGAATGGAGTACCTAGAGAAAAACCTGCGGAAGCTAGCATGGACCAAATGCAGATATACCGCCATTGATGCAAAGCGAGGGAACTACCGCTGCGCTAACCCGCTCCCCCATATTTCAAGCCGAATAAATCATGAGGTTTTGGTCAAGGTCATTGCTCTTATATTTAAGAAGTGACTGAACTGACATAATTAGTTTACATCAGTCTCAAGAATTTGTTTAGAAATGTTCATCAATATGCACATGATTTTTGAAATCGCTAGAGTCAGGACTACTAAAGTGATCATATTCTGAAGCCTGACATCACCTTGTGAAGACAACTATTGTTTCAAAAATTAAAGGAGCATGGTCCGATTAGGACAACTTTTTTTCAAACTTTTCAAGATTTTGGTACCAAATTATTGCTCATATTTTTCTCATAACCCCTGTGAAATTTCTCAGCTTACTTATTCGTTTTGGAGATATATGTGAAAATGTGTCTAATTATGGTAACCATAATTAATTTTACACAGTAGCAAATAGGCAGCTCCAAAACACAAAAATGAAAACCGTTTGACCGATTCAGCTGAAATTTGAAACTTGAACCTATTTAGTGGTCATCTTTCATATGACACTGAAAACGAAATTGTAAAAAATCGGACCAAGCTCCTTTAATCCAAATGAAGACTACTAAAAATGTTTCAGAAAATCAATACATTTCTTTGAGTCCACTCACCTACAGGAACTACATAGAATTTGATATAGTTTTGCCAATCGGGTGACTTGCTTGAGAGTTGCTCTACATACGGTCTGAGTACTGTGCCTACATATGTCTCACTACCACATAACGCTACTTTGAGAGGATTGGAGACCTTAGGGTTTAAATTACAGCTGAAAAGAGAAAAACAGACATTTAATAATCCAACAGTCATCACAACTACACTTTAAGGCAGTTTTGCTCTACAAACTCTCATTGCATATACTTTTCAACATAGAGCACAGATTAAGTATAATTCATTGTAGTTAAGTACATCATTTGTTTTAAATTTGACTAACCAGATGAAGATTAGGCCAAAAAAAAACCCAGTGTTTGTTTACCCTCCAGTGGAAAAATTGAAATTTTGGGTCGGTCGGTCGGTTGATCTTTTTTTTCTTTTTTTTTTACTCATCACATATATTTTAAAGAGTGATGTCATTACATGGATTTTATCGCAAATGCCAAGCAATGGAAGGCTTAATCAAATATTGTGGGTCATTATTTAGAGAAAATATGCATTTTATACTACTAAATGTGACTTTATACTGCTAAATTTTATGTTTTCCAATGAAAATATTGAGTTTTCATATTTTACATGTTTGGAAAAGAAAAAAAAAACCTAAAATCGCGACCCAAATTTTTGGCATTTTTGGGGTCGGTCGCGGAGGGCAAACAAACACATTTTTTTTTAGGCCTTAAGAGTGTTTACTCTTAGCACATTTGAACTATATACCAAGAAGTTACACAGAAAATGTTTATTGTCAGAACCAGAGGTATTTTTTTTCTTTGTAAAACAGATTGTACATTCATTAACATTACATTCTATAATCGAAGTATACCTATAGTAAATAACATAAGATTAATCTTATCTCCCAAATTAAAGCTTAGAGATCTAAAGGGTGGTAACCAGTTGAATATGTAATGCATTTATAGACCCATTTTGCTAAAAACAATTGAAAGAAATCAATCTTGTCACATTCTATGGCGATGTAACTTTTTTTTGGACCAAGTATATTCTAGGTCCCATCCAAAATTTAGGGTTAGGGTTAGAGTTTGGGATAGGGTATGTTTAGGGTTTGAGTCGAGTCATACTTGGATCATATTTAGTGAGTTAGGGTTGAGTCATAGTTAAGGAGTTAGGGTTGGATGATAGTGAGTTAGGGTCGGGTCATGGATGAAGTTTTTGATGGGATCTACAGTACACCTTTTCCCTTATTTGGTGGGGGGGGCCAATTTATAGCTGGATGGCATCTAATGCAGATAAAGGGTTCTCACAAAAACTACTGCTAATCTAAAATAAGCTTAATGTTTTCGTGACAATACCTCTTTTGAATTTGCCATTTGTCAAAAACAAATTATCCAGATTTTAAGACTACTGTGCACCCTTCGTATGATTAGTGAGTGGCACAATAATTCACATAGGATTTGGCAACTTACTATTTCTGTAATTTGTTAACAATGAATTGTAGAGATGATTCCACATCATTGCTTGTAGCAGTCTGAACCACCTTGTCGCCTCCGTTCTTCAAACACTTTGCTAGCATCTACAAAACAACATCAACAACAAAAAGAAGATATCAAATAAAGTCTATTAAAAGGGCATTGGACAAAATTTTGAAATTTTATTTGTTGATGATTTACACTTCATATGTTAGAAAATAGCAGTCAATTACCAGATATCGAGGAAAATTCGATCAAAACCTTCAGAAAATTCAAAAAGTTGAATTTTATTTTGTTTGTTGATCTTGGGTATTTTTAAACATATTTATTGATGCTATACATCAAAAAAGATCCAAAGATTTGTTTGCAAAACATTCCTTTTTTGGAGTTAGTATTAAGTCTCCTAAAAAAGACCAATTTAAAAATTCAACTATAGAGGGCAGTATATGTCGTTGTCGACAACGATAATTAAACAATTGAAGAATATCTAATATTTTGGTAAATAGGGCTTGAATTTTACAATGAAACTTTGCTGCTGTCATTATTACCGCTAATGCTTCAAATGATGCAAAAATCTCAAAATTCTTGGGGAAAAGTTTGGGGATGATGCTGAACTTGTCCAATGCCCCTTTAAGATACTGTATCCAAACCAGAAATTGAACCATTTACGATAAGTATATTAACAGTACCTGAGATATCCCTGGATTAATGCTGGTTGAGGCCTTTTGAGTTTTTTATAGTGTTAATCACCACAAGTGAAAAAATCATCATTTGTGTAAGTGGTGCCTTGTTTGAATTTGTCATGTTTTCAGACATTGTAACCTATCAATTACCCATTCGCCTGTTTCTGTTAGTTCCATTAATAGAACCCTTATTTCTTCGGGTGACACAAACCAACATGAGGGATATAACTACCAAGTCCAGTGATCTTGAAAGCCACTTAGTCCCTACCCTGAAACTTTTTTAAGGTGAGATAAGTGGGCTATCTAGAACTCAGGGTTTTCTAGTGGATTGATTTATTAATGTGATGGTGGATTTGTATTGTAGATAGTACCACCGAAAAAACAAAGGTCCTATGGCTGAAAATATGCATTTGTAGGATTATTCAAACTACAATTAAAAAGTTATGTTATAAAAACAGCAGTGGACGACACTTGTGATAAAGACCTCTGATCGAGAGCTCGAAAGCTAAAGAGGTGTGAGTAATCACTGGATTTGTCTAACATAACTTGTTATTAAAGGTACTATGGATCGGACTATGTTTCTATTTACTTTAGAACCAGTAATACATCTTCTGAAATCATTCCTTTACCTTTCCATGTCTTTCCAGTATGCTAACGAGTGCTATCCTTTCTGGGATGCAGTCGTCTCTGCTCCAGACTTCTGACAGTTGCTCATTAACAGGTTTACTGAGTTGTGGCTGTGAAGAAAAAAAGAAACATATGAAGGAACTCATTGCAATATTTTTAAGTGGTGAGTATGGTTAGTTAACTCATTTAACCCTCGTCTACCAGGTTATCAATCAATCAATGATACAAGTACTTGCATATGCATGCATACCCCATGAAGGAGTCTATTCGTACAGGGGACCCACGGCTTTACGTGACTGTCCGACCACGGAGCAAGTAAAGTTACTTGCTCAAGGAAACAAGGAGACCCCGGCCCCGGGCTCGAACCCACAATCTCTGTATTACGAGACCCGTGCTCTAACCGCTCGACCACGCTCCCCTCATATGTTTTGTAACAAGTCTACCCAGGGAGGGCTTGTTAGGGCCGAACCCTCTATGAACTTGGTTTGTTCAAAAAATGACCAACAAATCAAAATTTTGCTACTCAAGTTCTAAATTGGGTTTTGATAATTCTAAAATGTTCTACAAGTTTAAACTTAAAAGTATGCAGATATTTTTCAAAATAGCGACTTCAAATTTCATGGGGCCTCACCAACCCTGATCTACAGCCAACTTTGGTGGCCTACACTACCTACACCTTAAATGGTATCCCCATTTTATTTTCATCAAATTTATGCAAACGATGTAAAGGACACTACCTAAATGCTTTTTGGTCAGTTGCTTTTGCGTTGCTTTATGCAACAGGCAAAAGAAATTGGGGGCTGGGTAGTGAAGGTTATTATATGAATGTGTTTGATTTCTTTCTGGGCCTTCTTTAGCTGCACAGAGAGCATCAGTGCTTAATCCCTTCAAACATGTCATGCTGTATGAGAGTGTATTTGCAAATTTGTCTCAATTTCTTATTACGACAAAGTTAAATCTAATTTAGCTTTCGTGTTAACCAAAGTTAAAATGTATTTTAGTTATATTGTGCTTGACCCAATTAAGTCTTACTAGAAGAGGGTCATGATCATTCAGCAATTGACTTAATTTGTCACGGCTGCAACATCTCTTAAACCAGCATCATCCACTTGGTTACACTGTTCTTTGCTTGATATGCTTTGATTTAAACAATTTTGCATATTTTGAACTAAAACCCATAAAAATCTGTTAGAAATTACTGGATGTACATAGAGGTAATATAAAGTGAATAGTACGAATAATGAAAATAACTGTTGATTTGCTACCATCCATTTATTAAATATACTCCAGTGTATAGTTTATAATGTAGATATAGTCTATGTCAAATAAAAGTGATTATATCTTTAATTTCAAGAGATAATGGAAATATCAGTCTCCATATCAATTTACAAATTGGTTAGTATTGAACAAATAATTAGCTAATGAGTCTGGGAGGTTATTTGGGGACTGCAGGTGATAATTCACATGATTAAAAAAAGTGTTATTCCTTTTTTACTCTTGAGTAATGAAAGAGTGATAAATAAAACTAAATATTCAGTTAACAAATAGGTACATGACCATCTATACAGCATATCAGAATCTGTAAATACAGGCAATAGGGCCCAGCACTCAGGACTTTTGTTTGCATTTTATGTTTGAATGGTGACTTTTCGTTTAACCAGTTGATTCTTTATTGCCTTAAGTACAAGTCTGCCAAAATGTTAATCTTGTCTCTTGCAATAAGAAAATTGTGGAAAAGCATGATATGTAAATATGTACATAGACAGTGGCACGAAACGTATTTGATGGCTCATATCTATATTGGATGAAATTCTAAGAGCAGTGGTCTAGGCAATTAAGTAGAGGATAGACTCGTCATTTACACAGTATCATCACTTTTAATTCACTTTTCTGTATAGTATTTAAACTATTTAAGGCCGACTACAAAAACTAGAACATGGGTATTATCTATTCAACAAATCAATTTGATCAATTTAATTTGGGGTCCAAACCTAAATCTTTCCTTCCTACTTATCAACTGTGGCTTAATTACAATGAACTCTTTCACTCCGGAATTTATTTTTCAGAATTTTCCTATTTCAACGGAAAGCCGCCCAGAGTCTAAGCACCCAAGCTTGTCATTAATTACAAATTACCCAAAATAAAACTGTTCGCTTCATTCTTATTTACCTCGAAGGACTCATGCTGATCAATTGACCCGCAATTCCATTAAATTTCTCAGTTCACTCGACTGTGTGAAACAATTATGCCTCAACCTCACTTTATGATAGCATATGATAACTGTAGAGCACAAGGATTATTCTCTTTGCTATTATAAATGATGCTGAGGAATTTACAACTAATTTCAGCTTGTAGGGTTTTATTAGAGCTATTTGAAAAAAATACATCTAAAAAGAAATTTCTGCCAATCATGCACGCTTTTGCGTGCTGCTGTGAGGGGCTTTCCGAAGTGAAAGAGTTAATGCAATGATTCTCATATAACACACATCATTAAAATATAGCTTCAATGATTCCAATCTTGAATTATTAAACTGTTTTTGATGAAACGCCCCCACACTGACAATTAATATTGTAATCACTCATTCCACTATATAATTGAAAATGAAAATTAATTTTCCCCACTACATGTATCATCAATGTTAATCAATTAGAAATAGATTTTTGCAAAACATGTTATGGCAAAATACTAGCCTCTGACAGAGCTGATTGAAACTTGAAATAATTTGTGATTTAATAAACTCAGTCAAGGGAGAAGCAAAGTAATCTTAATGAATTCACTCATTATTTCTTTATTTTTTTGTTGTTGTTTGTGATGTAAGTGGATAATTTAGTTGATGATATACTCATAATCAACTCTATATTATCACTTTTAATTCATTTTTTTATTTGGAAAACATCTTCCATATTTCAGCCACCATGCTTGATTAATTTTTTGAAGCCACTCAATAAAGAATTTCTTGGTATAAGGGCATTGAGAAATACTAGACACTGATAGTGCTGATAACACGGTGCTGTAGGCAAACTGTTTTAATTTGATTTGATCATTACCCCGTCAATTCAGTCAAATGTAATATAAGCAAAGCAAGTGACTACTGATCTGATGGTGGAAGCATGTAAACACAACATAGGTTATTATGGACATAAGTCACATCATAGTAATAGTGTTGTTTTTCTATTCTTTTTCTTTTTCTTGAAGCCTACCATAGTTTGAAGTAACCCAATATATCGTTTTAGTTCACCCATGGTAATATGTGACTTGCTCCCACATAACCCGGACAAAGTCGCCAGAACACTTAAGGAGATATAGCACAATAAACTTGTCACAAATCAATAGAAAACAATAGAAATTTTCAACCTAAATGTCACTTTTTGACATACAAAACATTGAGCGATCCTGGAGTGTGATATATCATTGGAAAGCTTATAATTTTGCCATTTTAAATTTGTTAAAACTTAAAAAAGGGATTTGTGCGACTTTGTCCGGATTTCGACAGAGCAGGTCACATATAATAACAACTTTGGAGTATTTTTTATCAACAAAGCTAAAAAGTCCCCCCAAATAAGGCCAATCTGGCCAAACACAGCTCAACATACATACAAACAAACACATACTTACAACATTGTCAGCTTTCCCAAAGCTGCCCATCTTCTCTATAGACCTTGAGGATTTACAATTGGTTGACCCTGCTTGCCCTTCTTTCCCCACCGATCCCTCCCTGGAGATCCCTCGTTTATGCATTCTCTTGTTCTCTTTTTGCATCTGGACGGCACTGCTTGCTGAAAAGCTTCGTTCAGGATTAGGTGGTGTATTTGATTTGCCCCCTCCTGGATCACTGATGTTGGAGAGGACACTGTCGCTTCTTACGGTAGTGACTTCTTTCCTGATTGGAACATCATCAATTGGAGGGATATCCTACACAGAAACAGAAAAAAGACAAATATTGTTATTAAAGGAGCATGATCCGATTACTTTTTTTCAAACTTTTTGAGATTTTGGTACCAAAATATTAGTCATATTTTTCACATGACCCATGTGAAATTTCACGATGTACCGTTTCGGAGATATAAAAATGTGTCTAATTATGGTAACCATAATTAATTTATACAGTAACGTATAGGCGACTCAGAAATACAAAATTGCCGATAAAATCAAAACGGTTTGACCAATTCACCTGAAATTTGAAACTTAGACCTCTTTAGTGGTCGTCTTTCATATGACATTGAAAACTATTTTTTTTAAATCAGACCAAGCTCCTATAAGACATTACATTCTGATTAAATCATATTGATAAATTATGGTTCTCAATTACTGCAGATCAAGTTAATAATGGAAAATCAAGATTTAACTGCAACAACCTTTTTAATAATATAAATCATGATTTACTGATTTAGATACGAAACTGTAAGTAATTAAGGAAATTGTGTTAACTATTCAAAGTTCAGGCATTAAACTGTAAAAAACTTTAGAACACTTATTTTGATAAACTTATAATTGTGGAACGGAACTATGAGTTTATTCAGAAAATTGTGTACCCTGTTCAATGTACGGCTTTTTACAAAAATTAGTGCTTTGAATGCAACAATATCAACTTCATTTGAAACCATTAGCATTTACACTGTTAGTTTTGATGAGATGTTTGCTCAACTCAAGAAATTTTTATAGGGGAACCAGTACTCGCCGTCATTTTGATTTCACCGCCGCGTAAATCTTATGGGACAGCAGCTATCTTGGATTGTAGCTCATGAAGGGGGAGTTATTGTACCTCAGGCATTTTATGGTTCCGCGTGCCACACTTCGATAGTCTTCGCAACGGATTACCCCCCCCCCCCCAACCAAAGAGTCTGGCTATGCCACTGTATAGCACTCTTTCATTCAGGCTACAGATTATGGCACTTACATCTGAGCTGTCAGAGTCTCTGTAATGGGTTCCATTTTCTTCACCATTATGGTCAACACCCTGTTCCATTTCATCTGCCATTGAGCTAGACGTTGGAATACCCTGTGAGAAAAACGGCCTGCAAACAAACAAAAAATCAAATGATTTTAACTTACACTCATTAATCAAATACAAATACAATCAACACTGCTTAAGCAGGATCCTTATAAACAGTTAGTAATGCCTGAAATACTTGTTTTATTTCGGAATCCTAAGGGGGACAACAAGGGGTCAATTTTACGTTTTTGCAAGTTTATTTTGTACCATAACTTTTTAACAAAGTGCTTAATAAGGTCAAAAAATGACCAAATAGAGAAAAGTGGATTTTTGACCTATTTGGCATGAAAATCAAAATATTGCTCAAAAATAAAAAATGACGCAACATCTGAATGGGTGTTTTAAATTAATAATCCCATTCAGAAGTCATTTACTTATAGTTTGTTATTTTTAGCTTGTTTGAAAGCCCAAATGTCAAAAAAAAAATTGTTTTTTGTGATTTTCTAAAAAATGTGATTTTTGGTCAAAAATCAACATCATGTTCCTTGTGAAAATTCCTTTCTGGAAATGTATACTTTTATTAACTTTCAGCAATCTGTTAAAAAGTTATGGGATAAAATAAACTTGCAAAATGCAAAATTGAGTAATG
>JXSR01S014176.1:37557-49573 GCA_000969725.1 Ophiothrix spiculata | reverse complement strand
CAATCTCTTCAACAGACTCACCCAATCACTCCATCATGCACTTACCATTAGAAGCAGTGAAATCGATAGCGACTGTGGCAGCAATCTGGCAACCTCCTCTCACATAATCAAGAAAAGAGAATGTTTTCTCCACTTTGCTCTGAATCAGTACAGCTACTCCTGAGTTCCTGTAATTCTTTTTCTTTTTTTGTTTTTTCTCATTCATAACCTAAAATAGAAAAAAATATAACATTTGAAAAATTCAAATTTGGATATCAAAAAATGACATATCAAAATTGCTCTAACAGGGTAGTATTACTCCTACACTAAGACTAAGTCAGTGGACAAAAATAGGTCAAGCAGTCTTGATCTAAAATAAATGATTTATCTAATACTCAACTTTGTATACTCACTACAACACCTGTACTCAAGTTAGTGATGATGACACAACTTCCAAAGAGATGCATGCTGACCCGCATATTTGAAGCAAGAATTAATAAGGATAACAATAGTATACACATACCGAGGGTTATATGTTATCTTAGAGTGGTACATCATTTGCACTTAGATGCTAAATGTTACCATAATCAGATGATTAAAGGGACTAGCCTCGATTCCACTTAGAATTAAAAACTTATGGAAATACTCTAAATAAAGCTTAAAAGTGTAGTAATATCCAAAAAAGTACAAAAATTTACACAGAAATGGCTTAAATTGAGAGATAACTAATTTGCAATATCATTCTTTGATGGTGGTGTGACTATCTTGTGTTTTCTGAATCCTAAATGTGTACCTCAGATCTGGATTTACCAGATAAAAAATCAAACAAAGCTCTTAAAGATAATTTAGTACATATTAAAAGAGAAACAATTTCATCAAAAATAATTTGTTTACCCATCACATGTGTAGAAACAAAATCTTTTTAAATTTTGAAACTAGAAACACTGTTTTCACATCTTTTTTTTCGCCGGCGAAAAAAAAAAGCAGGTAAAGAATTTCAACTTTCTCCAATATTCCTCAAAATCATGGAACTGCTTGTAGGTTATATTACTATAACCATGTTCTACTCTACCGATTCATGTAAAAAAATATGTAGGTAAACAAGATGGTTCGCGAACCAGTAGTCTCACCTGCGTATCGACCGCCTACTTAATCATTATTCAGTTGTGGGGTGGAGTAGGATAGGATAGGAGTGACGTTGGGTCAAGTACTTTCTATGGTATAAGTTTAATCCATGTGGGGTCAGGTGTTGCTATGACCTTGACCTCAACATGACCTTGGATGACCTCATGTCAACTTTTTGAACAATATTGGAAATTTGACCTCAGATGACCTTTTGACCTTGACCTTGGGTCAAGTACTTTCTATGGTCTAAGTTTAATCCAAGTGGGGTCAGGGGTTAATGAGTTATGAGCTTGACCTCAAAATGACCTTGGATGACCTGAGGTCAACTTTTTGAACAATTTTAAAAATTTGACCTCAAATGACCTTTTGACCTTGAATGACCTTCACCGCACACCCCAAAAAGGCGTGTCGCGTGTGCTAATCCCGAACCCCTTCATGTCACCAAGTTTCATTACCATAGCCCTTACGGTTTAGGAGATATACTTAAAATTAAAAATTACGCATAAATTATGCAAATTAGGTACTTTATATGCATAGTTTGCATTCAAATTGTACGCAGCGCCAGTTCAGCTTCAACCCTTCCCACTCACCAAATATCATCTACATAGGGCATACGGTTTTTGAGATTTGCTCCGGACAAGAAATGTGGACGGCGGACGGCGGACAGTTTTAAGGAATGGTATGTCTCTTACTGAAAAATTTTCAGGCGAGACAAAAATTAGTGGGATGAGAAGAATCTAGGCCAGTCCCTTTAAGGTAATATTTAACCGTACTAGGTGGGCCTCCTATGCAGCAAGAAAGTATCACTTCCCATGTTATATACTATATAAGTTCCCTGACTATAATATTCCAGAGCTGGTTGTAATCTAGATACTGGCCCAGGCCACCTGACTCTGTAGACTGACACCCTGGTCACATAAGCCGTAAGAAGCCGCAACACCGGTATGACATCGGTATGATACCAGTGAATGCTTGCGATGCATCGTCTGATACCAGTGGTTATGCGACCCTAACTGAAGACATCGTATACAAGCCACAAGGTTTTAAGTCGGAATTCAATTCTTGCGGCATGCTTCCGGCACTTAAGATGGTTTGGTTTGATGGTCTCTCACTTTTTTGAAAATGTCATAAACACCAGTGACATCAAATAAAAGGGGTTTGTTAACATGTGTGTGCAATCATTCAGTTTAACACACAGCACATCTATTAATCTCTGATACAGTTTTATATAAATGATTGACTCTTGTGTATACACATCTGGGGTCTGTGGTATACAATTCCTGTTTAGTCTTCTGTCTTTTCAAAGCTCTTATTATTGTTTCAAATAAATTTCAGACTTGAACATGATTTAAGAACAAAGCCACCGTATATCCACAGGTTGTGACAAAAACGGGAAACCAGGAAGTATCAAAAAGGCAATTTCCAATCAATGATCCATAGTAGTACTGCAATATCTTGATAACTGTGGTGGGCAGGAAATAGCAATGGGATGGGGGTGTGTGAGTTTTGGTGAAGGAGGAATTGTGCGAGAAGGTGGTGGAGGTGAGAAGAAGGAGTGACAGGGTGATGACAGTTGTAATGGTTTTCGAGGAGGAGGTAGTGAGGTTGATATGTGGATATGCTCCGCAGAGTGGTAGGAGGCTTGAAGAGAAGGAGCAGTTTTATGATGACATGGCAGATGAATGGGATGTGCAACGTGAGGGGGAATTTGTCCTGTGTGGTGGTGACTTTAATGGGCATGTAGGGCAAGGGAGTGATTGATTTGAAGGCATCCATGGAGGGAACAGGTATGGGGTGAGAAATTTGGAAGGATGTTGTTGGAGTTTTGTGATCAAAATGACTTAAGTGGAAGCGGAGAGTAAGAGGGTTGGGTTAAGGAGGGAGGACGCGTTGAATCGGGTGAGGTGGAGGGAGGGAGTGAGGGCGGTTGCCGCAAGTGTGAGGTGAATCTCGCCACCTCCGTGATGGGGATAAAACCGGATTTAAAATCTTGGCTTACTACTACTACTACTACTCTCTAGCTGTTGTTGAGAAAGACCCAATGTAATCGTGAATGCATGGAGAGACCTGAGTACCCCTTCCCCAGATAATTCTTATAATATATACTTACTGGATATGAATTGGTATGCCCTGGACCTCTTGATAATTCTCTTGCTGTTGTTGAGAAAGATCCAATGTAATCATGACTGTATGGAGAAAAAAAATACAATCACTGTAATACTTTAGTTGACTGAATTACTTTATCCAGAAGTAAAACTTTTTACATGCCAACATTGGTTTTTAAAAGTACTCTTGCATATAAAGAAATCCCCTATGTTCACACATTTATTTTTACAATACAACTAGTTGATCTACAGTATTAGTACAATGATTATGGGTGAAGTGTGACAATCATCTGACATATATCACAGTCTACATGGAGATTCAATCCTCAAAACATAACCTCTTAAAACTGGCTGGGGGTTATTACCAGACAGGTTTTCTCTGAGTACTTTGGTTTCTTCCTGCATCAACAGGGTGTCCAACAATTAACAGCACATTTTGAAATGTTAATACTTGAAAAAAGGTTCTCAAATTTTTACTTAAAAACTATTACTACGGATCTCACCGCACACCTCTCCAAAATGAACACTGAACTTTGATAATTGTAGAGGTCTACTGGCCTAATTTTGTACCAAAATGGACCTTTGAACCTGATTTTTTGTGAACATATATTTCAGCCAAAACTTGCGAAGCCAAGACTTTTTTGGGGGGTCAATTTCTGTTGGAGCGAAAATGTTATGTTTTCCTCAAAAGGGACTCGAGAATAATTATACGCAGCAAATTGGGTCAATAGTAAGCTCGGGGAGCCTGAAATGAATATCTTGACTGCTGCACATATCCTGCTTATATATGTGAGTGCCCCTCTCCAACTGGATGTTGTCAAGTAAAGGCTAAATAACTGATGACTAGATGACTTATTTCAGATCTTACCTGCCATTTTTATTCCAATCATAGCAATCCACTTTGACATTTCTGTCATAATCCGCATTGCACAGTGACCTCAAGGGGATCTGAAATGGTCTGAATGTGGGGTTTAGTGTCTTCTTGATAACTTCTGTTTTATGACATATTGTACAACTGAAAAAAATAAAAAATAGCAATTATTATTATTATTTGCGGAGCTATTATGGGGAATATTACAATCTGCAGATTGAATGTGCACCTGGTCAGTAGCACCAAGTTTTGATACAAACTGATTGTGATGATTTCCTAATGGCAGCGAAATAATAGCAGCAGCACTCTGCAAATTTGTTCACAAATTTAGTAGCACTATACAAAAGCTGTACATTAATTATTATTATTATTTTACCTTACAAAATTACCAGACACCCAGACTTTTGAATGGATGCATCTTCACTTCCCGCTCTCTAAAATTGAGTTGCACTTCTTATTCACCATAAAGTGAGTTTCGAAGATGCCTGCTTTAAAGTCGAAATTTCATCTGGGCTGGTCTGATGAGAAATTTGTGTGATGGCAATTTATACAGTCAAGATGGTGACTAATGAAAGGAAAGGGTTACAAAGGAAATTAAAAACAGGAATTGGTGCTCGCCGCCATTTTGATTTGAACGGCATGTAAATCCGATGGGATGGGACCATCTTGGATTATCACTCATGGAAGGTGAGTTATTGTACCTCAGGCATTTTACAGCTCCACGTGCCACACTTCTAGAGTCCTTGAAACGGATTAGCGTGAAATTGGCGTACCTATATCAGAGCAAGTCGCAATAGACGCTGCTTGAAACGGAGACATAGAAACAAAATGCACATGCTTTATAAGGATCAAGTGAAGATTTACGGGATCTGCCTGGATATCGGGCCAATCTCCAAATATACCCAGAGGTACAATAACTATGCTCCATGAGCAACAACAGGATGGCAGCGATGGTTGCTTCTCTAGTAAAAGTTCTTTGGCTTCGACTGATATATGCTATCATGAAACACAGTGTATACTATTACAGTCACAAAACTATGCACTACAGTTGCAAGTAAAGAGCCAAACACAGACTCTAAACAAAACTTCATCAGATCCTCATTCAGGAAGGCAATCATTTTTTAAAATTTGAAATTTGTTAATTAGGCCAAAAAAAAAAATTGTTGTGTTGCCCTCACAGGCCCAAAAACGGAAGGATCGGACGGTCGGATTATCTTTTTTTTTTTTTTTTTTTTTTTTTTTTTAGTATTAATGTAAGTATGACCTCCAGATCTTGAGATAAATGGTACAATGCAAAATATGTGCGATGAGAAGTGTTTTTTGTGCGAAATATATTCATGAAAATTTGACAAATAAATGATTCAAAAAATGAAATAAAAATTGTTGTTTGCTATTAATATTAATTAAAACTAAAAAGGTAGTACACCTTCCGGTTCCATTTTATTTCATTCAAATCCAAGAATTTTTTTTTCGAATATGCATACAAAAAAGAATGTGATGACTACTGATCGCTGACCTCTGCACAGAGAGTGCTAGACTTTTACGTATCTGCACGCATACTAGTAGTTTCGCGATCGAGAATTTCAAGTATTACAAGAGACTAGCTAAAAACTAACCTATTTGCAGTATCGTACTGCGAATAAGAGGCAGCTCGTCTAGTATTCGCAGTACTGCAGATACTGCAATTTTTTTCTATTTAGGTGGCATCGGCATCTTCTTATTCACAGTCCGATACTGCGAATTTATTCGCAGTACGATACTGCGAATTAGAGTCTTCAAAAACAAAAACATGTCCGTCGAGTTGCCGAAGTATTTACTGCATTTTCAAGGCGAAAAACACGTAAATATCAAAATAATTACAACAAATGTGTACAAAATAAAAAATAAAAATAAAAATGCCGGTCGTAGAATTTCGAAATTTACGGCCGGGCGGGTGAGGGCAACACATCAAATTTTTTTTTTACGCCTTACTGAATGAATGACCATTTCTTAATACATGTTTGTATTCAGTGTGCAAAATTATTTATGTTATGTATCACCAAAAGAAAGCCTTGAGAACTACAAACATGACTTTGTATTGATTTATTTGCAGATTATATTGCGTCATAGACACAGGGCTAGAATTTCGGCGCGAGTCCGCGAGTCGACTCGCGTAGAGACTCGCGCCAAATTACTACAGCGCGAATCCACATGGACTCGCGCAAAAAATTATGCTAAAAACGTGGCCTAGCCTAGGGCTAAAACGTGGCCTAGACTAGGGCTAGGCCACGCTTTTAGTACATCATCAGCTGATCAAAAACGTGGCCTAGACTAGGGCTAGGCCACGCTTTTAGTACATCATCAGCTGATCAAAAGCGTGGCCTAGCCCAGCTAGGGCTAGGCCACGGTTTTTGTGCCTCATCAGCTGATCAAAAACGTGGCCTAGCCCAGGGCTAGGCCACGCTTTTAGTGCATCATCAGCTGATCGAAAACGTGGCCTAGCCCAGCTAGGGCTGGGCCACGCTTTTATCTGTCAGTTTGCTAAACATTTAAGTTCATCGGCAAAGACAGGTGATTTTACTGATACGATGTTTTGCCGATAGGGTGTAATATCGGCCCGATACGATGGCCATAAGATACATCGGTTCAAGCTTAATTGTGGTGTAACATGTATGCAGTACCATTTATTAACAGCAAAATACTATACAATTTATTACCATGATATACCTCAATATAATTTAATAATTAAACACCTGACCAATACTACATGTATGGTGAGGAATTGGTAAAATTTTGGACTCTCCCAAAATTCTGCTATGCGAGTCATTTTGCGAGAGTCCATGGACTCGCGCAAAATTCTTCAGCGAGAGTCCACTTGGACTCACGCCGTGCTTTGCGAAATTCTACCCCTGTAGACATGACAGATTTTGCATCTGAAACCAATGTAGGCCAATGGCTGATGGGCTATTCACCTAACAGCCAACAGCCTCCAAATTGTGATCCATTGTTTATGTGGGTGGTGGTATAGGGAGTTTGAAATCTAGTTTTAATATCTGTGATAACATCAATCAGTTCTGGAAACTCACCTTAAATCTTCATTAATTCTGGAGAATACTAAGAATGGGTCTGATTTACCAAATGTGTCCATTTTGTCCAAGTGCTCACATTTGAATTGTAGTGTCATTATATCCTGAAAATGAAGTAAACACAATCAAAATATGTGATGGCTCACCCCGAAAAGGGGGACTTTGAAGATGATATCAATTTTGATTTTATCATTTCATCTGTTACAGCATTTTCTAAGCTTTAAAATGACACCTTACTTGTTGAAATTGATCAAGGCTATCAAATTTTACAACAGAAAATCTGCTGGAAATTCGTATTATTGTCTTTATTTTTTTCATGCCTATTTTCATCAGTTTCTCGAAAAGTGTTCTGTCGCAAAGTCCCCCTTTTTGGGGCGAGTCATCACATATGGCCTAATGCTGCATTCATACTCATGCAGTTTTGTAGCTTTCTTTGTCGCTGCGTGACATATATTTTTTGAAAAAACTTGCTGCTTCCGATTGTCGTAGCGGCAAAGCTACATGTCGCTGAGATAATTTATATTGGCAAAATTTTGTCGCACGACAAGATTTTTTTCAAGTTGAAATGAATTTAACTTTCACAGCGACATGAAGCAGCAAATCTGCAAAGCGACAAAACTGCAAAGCTACAAAACTGTGAAACGAACCAAGTGACAAAGCTACAAAGCTGTAAAGTGACAATAAGTATGAAAGCAGCATAAGGAATGAGATTGTTATATGTTATGTAATTAAACTTTATGGAAAATATATGGAAACAGAGGATTAAAACTGGCCAGTTACATTTCTGCAAGTTGATTTTTAAAATTAAAATGGCAAATACAATACGTGGATTTAGGGTTTTTAGCAGGAAGTCAATCTGTACCGAAATTTAAGCCCAAACACAGTTTTGCCTGTAAAACTAATAAGCCGTGACATTAGCTCCTGCAATCCATATACATGACAGCGGGTAATTTGAATTGTTGATTGGGATGGATGGTAGTGCGCATCCATTTCACGCCTATTTGGGTACATCGTTATGATTTATCAGTGCATTGTGGAATCAAATTTCGGGCTCAATTGATTTCCAGTTGGGAAACCCAAAATCTGCGTTTTGGCAGCATCTGCACAGATTATTAAATGAGTGCACAGATGACTTTGATACAACCACCAGCACTGACCAGACATGGATTAAAGATGATTGCGGTGTTAATTTAGAGGGCAGTGTTACAGAATTTGTTGGACAGTGGCCGGAAGATTTTGACAAAATGCGCGTGTGATATCTAAGCGTAAGATTTCAAAACATTTGAAAACATTTACATTTTTATAACCGGAAAATTTGGAAATTCGGTTCTATAACACCGAACAGATAAAAAAGTTAATTACATCAAGTAACCTAATGCTTGAGTTTTCAAGTTATCGTCCATTAAAAGGAAAATGACGTCATTATATATGACGTCATAGCATTAGCGTGCTTAGACGGTCGGTGACCCCATTTTATGAATTTTGAAGTTTAGACCCCAATCTGCTTAACTGACAAAAATAAACAAAATCTACAGGTAGGAACTTATCACTGTGATCATCCTGAAAGAATCCAATTAGACTTTGTCATGTGAATGCACAAAAGTTGTAAGAGCAATAGCTGCCACTTGTCATAAATTTGCATTAGGCTGCGATCACATAGAACTATACTATTCGGGTATACGGTGCACGATTTCAACTGGGCACGCGTATAGATTCAATCGAACACATGCATTTGATGCTACCAGGTCACATAAGAGGGCACTATTCAAAAAAACGTATAGCTCGCCGAGCCTGTACAAAATATAGCCATCGAATAGCGTATAGCGAATACTGAATACTTCTATGTGATTGCAGCCTTACACACTAATTTTTGTCTAGCCTTCAGGGTCAGTGGCTCTAGAAATGGTTCTTTTCTTCAGCTGACATCATCACCTAAAGAACCATTTCAAGATTGACTTGAAACATTGAGACAAAATTTGAGGATTTTTTTTTTGCATTCTATTGACATAGTAAAAATGTTCTAGTAGCATTGGAATTTTATTGAAGGTGAAAATTTTCTCCAAGAAACACCACTGTTTGGTCTTTACAAAACTTAAATAAATGCCTTCACATATAGACTATGGAATCACTGCATGGAGCAGTGCCTGTGTAACTGCCAAAACAAGGTTTCATATTGTGCAAAAATGGGCTCTTCGGGCAATAAGCCATAGTGAATTCAGAAGTCATTCTAATCCACTTTTTATTAAATATAATCAACTAAAAAGTGATGAGCCTTGTAAATTGAATGTTGGAACATTCATGTATAAACACTGTAATAATCTGCTATCTTTAGACTTTTAATCTAATCTGCTACCTTTCGACTTTTTACCTAATGTTTACATCTAATGCATATACTCAAAGCTTAATTACCAAATAAAACTTTAAATATTCTAATAATAAACTTAGGTTTGGTAAGAAATCAATTTTTTATCATGGAGTTGCCATATGGAACAATATTTCTGATTAAACTAAAATATCTGATAAAATTAAAGGTTTCAAAGGTACTGACACTAATAAAGCAACTTTATATTTCAAAATGTAATAAAAATATATTTAAATTAGTTGTATAATAAATCTGGAACTAGACAGGGATTGGGACTATTTCCCAGTAAAAAACTGCAATTGTTGAAAGAATAACATTTATGTTTATGATAACCATAATGCAGATATGATTTTTTTTTGCATTTATACCCCAGGCATCAGGTCCGTAGCCAGGATTTTTGCAAGGGGTGCAGATTTTCAAAAAGTGGACCTTTTGTAGGAAAATGTTTTGACGTTTTGTCAAAGTGACAAGCAAAAAAAAAAAAAGTTTCAGTAGTTTTTCAAGTATTTTGCGTAGCATTTTATTAAGAAACGACCTACATTTATGTGTTTTGGTGCTTTAGGTGTTCTTTTTGGTGGACATTTAGGGAAATTTGTGGTCCTCTTTTATACATTGTCCAATTTGGGGGGATGCGACGCCCCCACCGCATCCCCCACCCCCTCTGGCTACGGGCCTGCCGGGCATTCATACAGAAACTTACCCTGCATTCACTCATTTCTTCGCCTCGTATGATAATCTTACCACTATTCTTCTGTGGACCTCTGAAGAAGAGAAAACATAAGACCATTAGAAGAGTTACATACTTGAACTGTTTAGGTTGTTCTTGTCTTTTCATTATTGTTAAAGAATTAGAGCCTCAGGGCGCTCCAAAAATAAAGTGGTACTCATGCTCGTCAGAGTACCTCAAAATTGGACCCTAAATGGTGTAATTGTTGAGAGCAAATTGCACCACTAAATGGCGTAAGGTCAGTGAAGATGTTGAACATCGAACCCCAAATGGTGTAATGGCGCAAGATTGTAATGACCATTTGCTAACAAATTAGGTATTAAAAAGTATAAAATTGAAGTTTTTCATTCATTTACATGAAGTCAATACTTATTTTCTGTTGCTTTAAGAATTTTTTATGCAAAAAATGTACAGCACAATACTCAGCTGAGCAACTCTTAAGTGAAAAGTGACCCTTGGCGGCATTTTCCGTATATTTCAAATAATAACAATTTACCCAATCATGTTGAATATTCAAATGAATTTACATTCAAGATTTGTCCATGTAGTAGCAACAAAATTAACCAAAAATAATACCAAAATCATGTAAGATTCATTTACCAAATGTATTAATATGCAGTGATTTGGTCTTAATCAATCCATTTCAAACATTGCTAGTCTCTAATACAATACAAAACAACCAGTTCACAATGTTGTAGAATACAAGTGATATGCTATAGATCTTGTAACAGAGTCTGACTGCTTGTTGCATAGTTCAGGGTTTATAGAGTATAAAACCCATTGTATCAAATAACCACTACTTTGTATGGTTCACTTTTGGTTTTGGTGATTGATAATTTAATTGTACACTGATGAAATATATAGTGGCAAATCACACCGACCATCTGGTAGAAAGATAAACAGCTAGATAAGGATCAGTTTTGATGCGTTTTAGGATAATAGCGAGAGTCATTCATTGACTTCAAAGTAAAGGTTTATTCATTAAAGACAATGATCTAGGTGTTGTAAATGAAACTCATTTTTTTAGAATTTTTGAACAACGGTATAAAGATATGTATTATCAAACTTGCAGGTCAAGTACTTCATCTTTTTATCAACGGCTGTACGCTAATATAAAAACAGATCTTGATATTGAAAAATACATCGATTTTATCAGTCTGTTTAAACATAGGCGCTGTATATCTTTAATTAGAACTGGTTCACATCAATTAAACATAAATAGCTGGTGCCAAAATTCAATTGACGGGACTTGCAAGATGTGTGCTTTGGATGAGATTGAAGATGAATATCATTTCTGCCTCGTATGTCCTGCTTATATCCGACCAAGGACTAGTCTCATCCCGTCACACTACTGGCAAGTTCCGACTCTTCCAAAGTTATATGATCTCTTGTCTAATGAACATGTGTGTGTAAATTTTGCCAAGTACTTGTATGTTGCCTTCAGAATTCGTAAGTCCTCAAACATTATTGTATAATTCCATTTTTTAAAGATTTGTATCTTTTAATTTCTATAGGCCGGTGGCCTCATGAGAAATAAATGCACAGGGAACTGAGATTCTCTGTGGAAATATAATGATCTAGGACTGTCTCAAAGCACTTATACAGAATATACAGAATAGGTTTTGATATGTTTAAGGATGATCCCCAAGGAGAAGGCCCAGTGAGCACAAATCAACTTATCAACGTTGAATCAACGTTGATTCAACATTTAGCCTAAACCTTCTAAACCATTTTTCAACGTTGATAAATGGTTTAATTCTGGTTGATTTCGTAACACTTTTT